>NMRB01001027.1:115395-128169 GCA_002633025.1 Notospermus geniculatus | reverse complement strand
AATTCACAGCCATGCCTGAAATTAACGAGGGAGGGGGAGGCCTCCTGTTCAACAGGCGTGTCAGACAATCCTCCCGTACTTGGTACTGCTTGGAGTTGACCATGGACATGATGTAACAGAGGAAAAAGTCCTTGGAATGCATGTCACCTTTTAGTCACCCCCGAAATAAATTCTTTAACTCATTTTGAAAAATTACGAGACTACTGCTATAGATGAGAAAGTTCAAACAGTTGTTGATCACTGAAACGGATGTTGAGAACAAACCAATCGTAAAAATCATTTTCCTATTTTCTTGCGACCAGCCAACGAACCCCCCTCCGTCAGCGATATAGTAGAAATAGTTATTTATATTCCAGACTATTATGTAGGGTAAACTTGTGGCCAAGAACAGTAAACTGACGAACAAGAGGCTCAGCAGACTGTTCGCATCCGCTTTCCTAAAGACTTTCGTTTCTAATGTTGCCTTTCGCGCTTGCGAAACTCCTAAAATTATCAGGGTGTTAAACAGAAATACAAAAACACACGGTAGCATGTAAGGGACGAAATAATCAGTAATTTGGATGAGGAAATATATTTCAAGGTTCGTGAACTCAGGCACGTTGTAGAAACATCCAAGTGTTTCTGTGCCATCCCAGTAGTAAACTCGAAAGTAGGCCAGTATTGGTGTGTTGATGATCGTCATGGAAGTCATCATGACACCGACTGCTATTCGACGTACTCTCGTGGTTATCATGACGTGTGTCTTTAAGGGGAACCAGACACCAAGACACCTTTCTAAGGAGAACATTACGATGAGATACGAAGAGATAGAGAAACAAACTCTATTTTGATATCTCAGCGTCTTACAAAGGAAATGCGACCAGAAAGAAATTGGCGGATCGATGAAGAAATTTCCGTAGCTTTTACCTAAGACGCCACCTACGTACCATGCATAAGTGCCATAGATCAGCGTGCCTAAGTCCACCACTGCCAGCGGGCCCAAGTAGGTGACCGTCACCGTGTCCTTATTCCTGCATCTCCAAAAAACAGCAATGGAAAGCGCATTCCCAGCAATACCAAGAGCAATGATTATCCCCATGATGTACTTATTGATGAAGTCTGTCACCAAGCCGACGAGGAGCAAAAGTGATGATAGTTCCTGTGGAGAGAATGACTGAAGTTTGGGATCGGTAATCGTTCCTATTGCACCAGAGTCAGCCGACATTGGGGCGAAAGAAGTGATGGTGCTCACACAATGCATAAAACAGCTTCTGCTTCTGTTTACTTAGTGTAATCCTGTGTTTATATTTATATATTTGTAGCGTCTATTTATGGTTCCTGGTTCTCATCAGTCTTTGATTTCACCGCCTGTAACTTGTGTTCATCCACTGACCATGTACAGCTGCATAATGCAATACATTGTATTAGTGAAAGAAACAACGAGCCAATCAATTTCTAAGCAAATATATTTCCAATGGAACAGCGTGTTTGCCAATAATTTGCCTGCCAATCCTCCCCTTTTCAGCAATACATCGACGATATTGCTGAGCGATCGAAGGACTTCCACTGTCTACCTGGTTCAATTTCGTGCCGAAAATAGGGCCTATCAGTCACATCATCTTACATGTATCATTTGTCTTTCAGAATTCATCAATTCTTTCAACGGAATGTGCGACTAGATGATAGAGAAAGATATTGTCCTTGTGAAGAGGACCAAAGACTAGCTGGTTATACTGTACGTACGTACACACCGGAAGATCCCAAGGCGGACAATACCAATCTCGTACCCAGAGATTCGTTCCGCTCGGGCCGAGGTTGTAGGTCGCTCCACTAATCTCTGGACGGCTAGCCATTTCACGCCTTAGGTGTGATTTTTGGTATCATGCAATTTTAGACCGAATTTTAACCACAAATGCACTGAAATGACTTGAGATGGCTTGAGTATAAAATGTTACACACAAAAATGTCCTTAGAAAGGTTTTTTCGAGGGATCTGTTGTATTTACATGTATTGAGGAAAATCCACAGCAGTACTTGGTGCACTGTATAAACTTGGAGTGAAGCGGGATGCGCTGTGTGTAACGCATTTGCCTTGCATTTTGGTTCCAGAAGCCACCGCTAGGGCTTAGCCGTCTCCAGAGATTAGTGTAGCGACCATCAACCTCGGCCGAGCGTAACTAATCTCTGGGTACGAGATTGGGACAATACCGTAGTCTCGCGTCACCAGCCTCTCTCTCTTACAGGAGAGAGTCTGGTAGCAAAGGCCAAAACTTTCGTTACCGCCAGGTGGCGAGTGTCCAGCTCAGAGCATCCGAATCTGATTGGCCAACGGCTGATTAAACATGGCTGCGCCCGTGAAACGCATGATGAACGAACAAGGAACGAAATAGTCCGAGGGAAATGTTACCTTTTTAACACGTTTTATCGTGGTTTTCACCGAGTGATATGTAGACAGCGATCGAGCCTGGCCGTTTGAGGTGGATCGCTGATGAAATTAAAGTGGAATTGTATTGTATCAGGATCGATTTACCGTCTGGCTGAACTTCGACTCCCTGGTCGGAAGTGACCTAATCCATAGCACAAAATGTAAGTCCTATTGTACAATCGGCTTATTCCAGCAATCGATGACCATGGATAGTCGTTCCTTCCGTGCTAAAAAGGTAAATTTTCCCTCAGACTCATTCGTTCATCATGCGTTTCATGGGCGCAGCCATGTTTAATCAGCCGTTGGCCAATCAGATTCGGATGCTCTGAGCTGGACACTCGCCACCTGGCGGTAACGAAAGTTTTGGCCTTTGCTACCAGACTCTCTCCTGTAAGAGAGAGAGGCTGGTGACGCGAGACTAACAATACCGCAGTTCCAGTAGCGCCGCCATGGGCAGACTTATAACATCCACATAAGGCTTCCTATAAATAGCGTTTTCGGATGCTGGTCCAGCTTGGAATGAAAAAGTGAAACCGGTGACATGGCATGTCACCGTCTGTTGAACTCCGTCTCGACAGACAAGAAGTACATGTACGTACATGTACGTTTTTTTGTGTACACGAATTCTCGAGCAGCATGCTGCTCGAGAATACATGTACGTACATGTACGTACGTACTTCTTGTCTGTCGAGACGGAGTTCAACAGACGTTGCCGACATCAGGAGTTTTTACTAAATTAAGACAAATTTTTATTAGGTATCTTCTTTATTCGTGTAGATACAAGTAAATACATTGTAGATTGTGCATGTTGCAATTTCAATTGTTGCCGAAAGACCAACAATGTAAGACGTTGTCCCTATGTGTCTAGGGATATACAACAATCTCATGTGGGTATATGGGTATCCCTTTAGCAATTACACAGGCGTGATTTGTACATACATGTAATTTATTAAACATGTATTTTTTACATCTTGAAGTGTTACAATGCCAAAACACAAAAAATATGGAATCAGCCCTGGTCAATTTTTAAAAAATACATGTATGTGTTGGCCATCGGGAGGGTGTGAGGCGAGCAGTGACAAGTTGTAGACCTATCTCACATTCTATTTTTCGTAGTGTTCATAAAAACACAAAGTAATTGATTGTTAGTTACTGTACATCTTGGAGGAATTATACTGTATAATTCCTCCAAGATTACATGTACATGCAGTTTTTATTTTATCACAATCCTCTCAAAATCACAAATCTTTTTTTATATTATGCAATGTACTGCAAGATATTAGTAAAAATAATTTAAAGACCACTTTTTGTACACAAGCTCATTCGAATTCATTTATGTCACCATTGCCGACGTGTCTCTTAAAGTTGTTCGTACACGATTTTCTTCGCCGGTTTCAGCAATCTCATGAGTGGGACCTTGCCTCGTTTTCCTGTGTGGCCCCTGGCTTTCATCTTTTTGTGATAATCGTCCAGAACGGTCTTGAATTTCGTGACCTTTTCCTGTTCGTACCTGTCGTCCATGTCTTCATGACAAGTGTAGAGACCTGGACCGTGTTTCTCCTTGATGTACCAAACGGAATCGATGACCTTTCCGTGCTGAAAATGACGAAGGATATCAGTTAAAGGGCCACGATATTGCCACTTTTTGTCGAAAGCCGGCGCCACCGGCGGTGATTGCATCATTCTCCAATACCATGGTTTTGCCTTTCGCCCCAGTGTTGGAGAATGTCTGATTACAATACAGCGCAAACGTGGATGTCCTAGGAACCAGAGTTACTCTATGGGCTGTATGCACCAAGCAAAGATAATCTTGAACTCAGGTTGAGCCACAACTTTTCCATTGTCACATCATGCCCTGGCAAACCTGAACAATTGAAAAGTTGTGGCTCAACCTGAGTTGAAGATTATCTTCGTTTGGTGCATACGGCCCTATATGGTTGATAAGCGGTAGTTTAACAACATTGTCAATAGAGGTCTCCCTTAACGTGGGTACGTTTAGCGCAGGATAGGGAAGGAACACAGTGTCTCTTTAAAGATTGATTTTCGTCAATACCTCGAAAAAATCCGAATTCCGAATCCGAGATGCTTTGTGGATACAGCCTACTGCGAGCGTTCCACTAAAATGCTCCAAGTAAGACAGTAGGCCTACATGTAAATGCCTCAACACTTTCGATGGGTTGTGTCTAGTTGCATGTTGTTCATCGGCAACATCGTCCCAAATTTGATCAACGTACCTGAGTAAAACGATCGTTTGACCCTGTATACACTCGACCGTTCTTTTCCCAACATTGTCAACATTTGAACAACTTGTTGGGTAATTAAACTCTTCTCCTGCCCAAAACTAGACAACAATATTGTCCAACATGTTGTTCAACTCTGAATTTGTAAGAATGTTGCCAGTCGGAATTAAATGTACACAGACATTTTCACGTCTACAGCAGTGGCTTACCTGGTCATCCGAGACGTAGTCGAAATAGAGGTGCGTCGAGTTGAAGACCTTCACTCGATTATAGCCGTAGTCGTCAGTCCTGAGTGCACTCCAGGGCCACGGTATGGGGAAGAAGGGGTCCGTGTCTTCCTGGCAGCCCTAGAAGGGGCGAAGGTCAAAATTTTAGAGGTACATGTACATGTACTTAAACTTCAGTCAAAAGTTTGTATCAATCTTGCGTAACATGTGAAAATGCGGCGGGGTCTCCCGAAAGCAGTGGTCTTGAGTGTAGTTTAATATCCTGCGAACGCAAAACCATGGAACCATTCGCCGTTTACTTGACTGGGACGTTGAAAAATGTGTTCCCCTTACAGGCATGAAACCCTCACTCACCGCCGATCCTGTTACAATGTGCACTGGTGCCGTTGGGTTGGTGTACGGCTGCTTCGCGCTACCATTACAGACTCTCATGTTGTAGACAGGCCACATCCTTTCGTAATCGTGTTCATGGGCGGCGATTTCCAAGTCCACTCCGTGTTTGTAGAAGATATCCTCTAGGTTTGGCCACGGTGGCTTTTGTGATGGGTCGCCTATTCTAGCCTGGAGATTGATAGCATTAGATAGTATTATCATATACTCTGATGAAGCGAGGGAAACAGATCAGCTTGCTTTTGGTTGCTGAATAGATGTTAAAGAACTTGGTCCTTTTGAAATGCTGCACTCTCAGCTTCATTCGGAACTTCCGAAGGCAACTGCTCGGCAATTTCCGTGAAGACCCGCATTTCCCCTCGGACACAATTGCAAGGCAGCCATCTTGAATGCGCAAGGATTGCTGCCCGTTTGTGAGAGTTCAAATGCGGTTCGCCTCATCACACCTCGAGAACCCTACGCATGAACTAAGTACATGTAGGTCACATAAAAACGTTGCGTTATTGGATGAATAATTGGCAGATTGGGTGCGATACCGGTACGTATGCTTGGAACATCTTAACAGGCCAAAATTCGGCAAAAATAGTCCCACGGCCCTGACGCCGGCGGTCACGTGGGTTTGTTGATAAACAATATGGCTGCCTTGGACTTGTTGTGTCCGAGGTGAAATGCGCCAGTGGACAGATAAGCAGTTTGCCTCAGGTCGTTCCGAATGTCTCAGCTTTAAAGGCATCAATCGTCAGGGGCAGCACGCCTAAACCACTTGGCCAAATCCCCATCTTTAACTCATCATAACTCTACATGAACTTAGAGTATTGTCAGGTTTTGGCAATGCTGCAACTCATAACTCATACTTACAGTATTGTCAGGGTTTTGGCAATGCTGCAACTCATAACTCATACTTACAGTGTTGTCAGGGTTTTGGCAATGCCGCAACTCATCTCATACTTACAGTATTGTCAGGGTTTTGGCAATGCTGCAACTCATATCTCATACTTACAGTATTGTCAGGGTTTTGGCAATGCTGCAACTCATAACTCATACTTACAGTGTTGTCAGGGTTTTGGCAATGCTGCAACTCATAACTCATACTTACAGTATTGTCAGGGTTTTGGCAATGCTGCAAATTGTCATTCTTGTTGTTACTGCAGTACATGGGACGATGACCAAATGTGATGATCCAGGGCCTCACGTCGCGATGTTTGTTGGCTTCCTGGAGACATAACAAAATAAACACTGATTTATAAAAAAGCATTTGTCTGCACTGCACGAATACCAATTTGTTGGTTCAGGTAATTAGTTGTACAGTTAAATTTTTTTGCAAATTTTCATATTACAAAATTACTGGCCTTGCCAGTGAAACGGATTTAAAGGAGCCCGGTATTGCTACTTTTTCTCGACAGCTGGCGCCACCGCACCACTCTCCAATCCAAGGGACTAGCTACGTTTCGGCGATTTACTGCGTACATTTTATAATGGATTTTTGTTGTTCGTGTTGCTGCCGCTAGGTGGCTCCCTCTACCTCGGCAGTCAAATTGCCCAATAGAGATCGCATACCGTGCTCCTTTAAACGCTCAATGAGAACAAATGGTATATAATGGGTCGGTATTGAATCTGTAGCTCATAAATGCCAGTAAAAACGTTGTTTAGTGTGAAAAATCGAATAAGGAACTAGGAAATGAATCAGGAAATGGTACGAAAACTTTGGTAATTAAAGGAGTTAGACGCCGAAGTTGTAAACAAGCTGGTTTGTTTACAAATATGGTCGGCAAACTAGTTTTATTCCTTCGTGCAGGTGGCAGCACCCGTGATCGTTAGACTGGTTCCCGGTCCGATGCAACTCACTTACGATATTCACGTCAGTACATATCACCGACAATAGGTGGCAGCACCGCAGGCGTCCGTGGATAGAGAACCAGTGAGTGAGTGTTTACAACTTCGGCGTCTAACTCCTTTAAGAAATACATGTACTTAATTTACTAGTTCCTTATTGGGGCAATATCGAATAAGGGACTAGGAACTGCTTTGCCTATTTACTAGTTCCTTATTGGGGCAATATCGAATATTAAAGGAACTAGGAACTGCTTTGCCTATTTACTAGTTCCTTATTGGGGCAATATCGAATAAGGAACTAGGAACTGCTTTGCCTATTTACTAGTTCCTTATTGGGGCAATTTTGAATAAGGAACTAGGAACTAGGAACCAACTTCACTTAGGTAATAATACCTACTGTGAGATCATCTTCTAGCCACTTGTATTGGTTATAAACTTGTTGCGTGCCATAGTTTGTGTAGTACAATGCTTCAGTGTCCCATGCGACGAAATGAATCGGCCCAACGTCGAAACTGAACCACCGGTTCCTACCGTCCCCACCGGCTGGCGGCATTGTGAATCGGTACTTGTAGTTTGAGAAATTGCTGAAAAGATAAAGAGGACGATCCGATTTATTTTCCCATGACCATGCACCAGGGCCGATATTCATAAATCCTTGATAGCTTACAATGGTCTAAGGGAGTAAGAAATAAAAGTGGAAAATAAGAAGTAGGAAATTTTGGCATTTTGCGCTGATTTTTCAATTTCTCAAATTGGGGTAAATTTTTTTCACATTTCGAGAAATATCGCACGAAAAATCAGACAAAATGTCATTTCATTTCAAGAAAATTTCTCAAAATGGGGAAAAATTCTACCGGGTATCCCAATTTGAGAAATTGAAAAATTCGCGCAAAAGTGCAAAATTTCCCACTTCTTATTATTCAGTTTTATTTCTTAGGCCTACTCCCTTGTTGGTCACTGGGCATTTTAGCAAGTAACTAACTGGGGCGGGTCTAGGATTTTTCCAGAAAGGAAGGGGGCGCTCCCAGAAAATTTTCAAGAATGAGATGCCAAATATGCGTTTTCCAGGCATCGGAGGCACAAAAAACCATCGTCTGTCGCCATAAGGGATGAAACTACGGTAGCCTATAATGTATGTATTTTGACGTAATGGTTACCACGCATGTACATGCCCGTGAATACTTACTAAGCATTTTCATGGTTGCCAACGCATGTCATGTAGGGCAAACTGGCTGCGATTGGTTGAATTTGTCGCATGAACTCATCGCCTCTCACCGCGTTGTCCTACAATGAAGATAATCATTGCTTTATTCGAGGATAACCCTTTCGAGCACACGTATACAAAGTATTCCTAAAATGTTTTGGTTAGTACACAGCTTCACATAGAAAATGAATTTAGCTTCTTTTTGACTTCCACACCAATGTCTCGCTGGGTGTGGGTACAAATTTTGAAAAAAAATTTAAAAATTTTTAAAAAAAAATTAAAAAAAAATTAACAATTTAAAAATTTAAAAATAAATTTAAAGATTTAAAAATTTAAAAAAATTAAAAAAATTATTAAAAAAAAATTTAAAAAAAAAATTATACACCGTATATACATTTTTATACACCTTATCAACCTCGCTTCGACGCAGTTTATTTTTCTTCATTTTCATGGATGCCAAATTCGGGTTTATTGCCTATGACAGCTCAGAGTCATACGACGATAAGATAAAATTCAACTTACATCGTCCATATTATAAGCAAAATCACCTGAAGGAGAAGAGTCATATGACAAAAAAGATGTTTCTAAATCGTGACTGTCACAACGTACAACGTTCTATTTATCAACCTATCGTCCGTCCTGAATCTTAATTGGGACATTGTATGCACTCAATGAGTCTATATTTTTTAATTAAAAATAAGGTCACGAGGTCCGAACCTACCACGAACCTCCCATATCATACGTAATATCGCTGTTAGTACGGGGGTCGTTCATTCCGAGGTCAGTCATTGCAACCCAAAATAATCGTGCTCACTTCCATGAATTTTTGTTGCAACGATTTCAGCATCAGTATGCATCTCATGGCAAGCTGATTTGCTGCGAATTTTTTTTTCATGTGAAAATTCTGACTGAAGTCAAATTTATGTAGAATAATGTTGGTGTATGTACATGTTAGTGTTTTATAATACATGTACTTGGGCAAGGTACATGTACATTGTAAGTCCGTCGTAATGAAGGCCCAGACGGGTTGTGAATACATGACAAACAACCACTACCCACTCCAGCAAAGTAATGTATCTGTACATACCTACATGGATGGCGAAGTCCGCATTGCCCTCTTCGGCCTCTGTCTGCAATCTTGCCATAGACTGCGCATTGATGTTACCCATATCTCCGAAGAGGAGAAAACGGGGGCTCCAAGAGTTTCCACTCTTCATGGCGGTGAACGTGTAAATGCTACTCCAACCGAGGGGACTCCCGACGCGGTACTCTATTAAGAAATCACGAAAAGATACATTTTTTTACATACTACACAAACATAAAAGCGAACTGTTTGTGTCAGTCAAGGTTTCTGAATTCAGAATCAAACGCCGCCATCTTGAATCTATTATACAGAGCATTGCGCAACTGCTGTGGCTTTGCTACCTTCGAATAGCATTAAGCACATGGTCAACTGCAAATCTACCTATTGACTTGTCTGAGGATTAATCCGCAAAAAATACGAAATTTGTAGCTTGGAAATTGTGAATTTCATGCGCCACGAAACTGATACCCCAAAAATAGAGCACACTTCTGGTAGCTCGACTTGAAAGTGCCAGCCTGAAGAAGACCCCGATTGGGGTCGAAAATTTGCGAAATTTCTGGAGGACGACTCCTTTTTTTTATGCCACGAAACTAATGTCATTTTTGACTGCTGCGACTAATTCTCTTTAACCAACAAACAAACACATGGAAGGTCCTATTCTTCGTCAATTTTGGTCCTTTCCGTACTGGTCGACTTACTTCACAATTTTGCCTCTACGCAGTTGTTTTTAGTGAATTTTGGACATTTTTTTAGTATTTCAGTATTTCTTCCAAGAGGTGGTACATGTACTCTAAGATATGACGCATATTTCACCAAAATACTAAGCATCACGCAGTTACATCATTCGTCACGTCATTTTGGTCCTCCTTCCATAGGCCTATGCTATGTGTTAAATTCTGTCTCCACGCAGTTGTCTTATTTCACTGACATTTTGGTAAAACAAGGGCCGTACGCACCAACGAAGATTACCTTGAACTCAGGTTGAGCCACAACTTTTCCATTGTCACATCATGCCCTGGCAAAAATGCACAATTGAGAAGCTGTTGCTCAACGTGAGTTCAAGTTAATCTTCGTTTGCATACTTGAAAAGGGCCAGTTACGTGAGACGAAGAAATCGTGTTGTACCAGTAGCATAGACGTAGCATGTAATGATGTTCACGTTCCTTCAATGAGCGACACTTACTGTATTTTTCGCCAGGTTGTAGGCCCGTCGCATTTACTCTGTACATGTAAAGCACCCTCTTTTCGGATCCGCCATCGACAAATTTCTCGACGATGCCCTCCGACGTTTTCTCCGAAAATGATTGAAGGCCATATTGGACCATGGCAACTGATGCATTGTCGAAGGTTACCCAGGTTACTATCATCTGGGTTGGATCGGCTGTAAAAGGAATTGCGCTACAATCGGAGGAGGAAACCGACGGTGCACGATGCATTCACTAACTTGGACAAGACAGTTGTTTGGTGCAAAGCAAGTGTGACAACTGTAGGCTCTTGGACAGGTATATTGCATTTTTGAAATCAAAATCAAAAGGAAGTTACTTGGCAGACGGTAAGTACAGTACATGTAAACGACGGGCCTTAAAGTTCTTAAAGTTGTGAACACACTGAGGAAAGAACATTATAGTGGCAACTTTTTACAGTCTTTTCACGAACTTCATGGACGGGCTTGGGACGGGAAGGGTGCTGCAGAACTTCGAGGCATTATTTGGCCAACGTTGCACGTTCTAGCCTGTTTTACGATTTTTTAGGACGGCACATGACGTTTTGAGAACTACCTCTGCAGTGTGACAGTACCTTATACCCCAATCACACAGAGCTAGTTCTCAGTACGTTTTTGAAAAAGTTGCCGAACGGGCTCAAACTGTGTGCGAACGGAGTGGACGTAGTGGCAACTTTTTACTGTCGTTTTACGAACTTCATGGACGGGAAGGGTGCTCCAGAACATCGAAGCATTATTTTGCCAAGGGTTACACGTTCTAGCCCGTTTTACGATTTTTTAGGACGGGGCAGGGCGTTTTGAGAACTACTTCAGTGTGACAGGCCCTTTAAAGTGGCCCTTAAACAAAAGCTGTGCGTCTTTGCCATCGACCACTGTTCATGGTTTCCCCCCGCCTGATGATGGCATTTCCTGAATTCTATTCCTGATTTCTGAAGGTGAATGTTGGGTGCTGGGGTCGAGGTGAGGTGCGATGGGTTACTGCCTGTGAGCTTGGGGTCGATGCTAAGAGGACCTGATTTCTTCAGGATAAGGCCATATGCACTACCCTATGCTAATCAATCCAAAGGGTTCACACTTACCCCCATATGACAGATGAATCTGCTCAGGCTGATAATAGATCTGGCCATTGATTTGCACAGCAAGTCCCAGCAGGACTCCCAGAAGGATACCCTTCATTTTTCCTCACTTTCCTTTCTCGAGAGACGCGTGCGATTTGACCTGTCACTTATGATACTTCCTTACGAACTGTCAGCTGACGAAAGATGTCAATATGATATGTCGTAATTGTGACCATCGATTTTCTGTTCGACCTCAATATCATATCGATTGAAAATGTTTATTGAAGTTGAATCTTGACACGGACCTGGTGATACCGATACCGATACATTATGTCGAACTAAGCTGATATATCTGATCACCAGTTCGTCCCGCAGAGGTGAGGAAGGAAGGATATCGCCAGGAAAAAGAGTCCGGTAAAAAAATAGGCCCTTATGAGAACAGGTCGGCGCTGCGAGCGAAGTGACCTTGACGTCATTTTAGGTGTTGACGTCGCGTCATGAAAAAGTGACATGTAGTGTACATTTTTCTACAGACAAAAAGTATATTATCGGTATACCGGTATCATATTTCGTCGTTTTAAGGAAAAACGTATTAGTCGGGTTCCAAATTGTCAAAAATAGGGTCCCGTGGGAATTTCGTGAAGAAAGTTGCCGACATACCTCAATCGAAAGAGTAGCACTTCCTGAACAAGAAAATTGTTGCCGGCACTTTGGCATTTTCTTTTGATAGGAATATGGGCGGTTTCCATGGCAACCAACCGTGAAAATCGCATTTTTTGTTAAATGCTGATTTCTGAGCCCTTAGCAATGATATTTTGTTCGCTCAAGTGGCTATTTATATTTAATACCACGGCCGCTAAAATCCTATATCATCGTCAAGTTGATCCGGGTCAAGGCCATTCTAAAAGGTCAAGGTCAAATGGAAATTTTGACGTTTTCCCCTGAAATTTCCTGACTCTAAGTTCAAATCTCGTGTGTATGAACATACTGAGACATAACAAATATTTTATGATTTAGAAAATATCTGCTGATAATTCCTTTTCTTTTGATGTATAATACATGAACCTACGCCTAGAGTGTTTTTGAGGAAATAAAGGAGAAATACACCAAGGT
>NMRB01001027.1:78155-114572 GCA_002633025.1 Notospermus geniculatus | reverse complement strand
AAAGGACAAAACAAGAAAAAAGAAAAAAAAATGAAAAAAATCACGAGTGTGATCACACAAGTTTCGAACCCGCCACATTCGAGTTGCTGGCCCATCACTCTGTGCACTGCGCTAGTCAACTGGTGGCAGGCATGCGGTGGGAATTTATTACCTGGTTCAGGACAATGCGGGCAACTCGTCGCTTTGCCAAACTTGGCGTACTGTTTGGCAAACCAGGGTCGATGAATAACCACTTTCATCTGAAAATCGCTTGTAGGTGGCTCCTTTCGCAAGGCCCCCTCCACTAAACGATATTTTCTGCCGTGCCAGCTGCTCTGCAGGAGCGCTGCATAATTAATGAGCTAGACGTGCATCGAAGACTGTACGCTTACTACTGCATACACAGCAGATAACTGTGCAAATAAACAGTTCGATGCCTTAAAATGTCTTAAAATCTTCGTTGGAGGCATAGCCTACTCCCAATCGCAACTTTTCGATGCCTTTTCGCGAGGGCTGCGACGGCGAGTCGGAGGACGCCATCTTCGTCTTCTGTTTGCATAATTAATGAGGTCTAATTAATATTCATTATTGTCTGCTTGCCATCTAAGACCAAATTTCTGTAATTCGGCAAGCATTTGCTTGCCAAATAACCACTTCCAAAATAATTAAGACAATAACGTTAGCAGAAGATACATGTAACAAAATCACAGTTTTATTGGTATTTTTGAAAATGCTTCGACTTGATCATCCTGATCATACATTGTGTACATGTACCTATATTTCTCGGCGTTAGATTGTCATTTTGTGGTGTCTCCTGTACGTACGTTTGCAGTTGGCATGCCAATTTCATGAAATTGAATGTGAAGTGCATACATGTACGTCATTATTAAAACAGAATAAATTACATGTAAACATCAAAATCCTATGAAAGTCGACTTGAATACGGCATATACACGATTTTTAAAGCAAATAAAACTTCAATATCATTTAAAACACGGAACATGTAGATCGCAATTTCTTCCCTGAAGAGTTAGAACATTCTGAGAGGTATAGGCCTACGATTCTGGAATAAAATTGTTTAGAAGTTATTTATTCTCATACATTCTTGTTCGGAAGAAAAACAAACACATTTTTCTTCTTTGATCAGGAAACAAGTTCCAAATGCATAAAATGAAATCAAGATTGCAGTATGCGTTCTGCCAAATTAATCGTTCGGTAATGCAAAGCCAGTTTTGGAGGCAAGGGGAGGGCCCGGTTGTTCAAAACAGCATTTATTGTCACTAACGTAACGTTAGTGCTATACATGTATGTATTTTGGCGTTATCGCCATCATTTGAGCTTATTGCAATTACATAAAACGCCACGTTAGAGATAACGCCAAAATACATGTACGTACAGGGGATATACATGTGGCACAAACGGTGTTTTGAACAACCCAGTCCTGGCCTTTACAGCAGCAGTCATAAAAGAATTCATCTACCTTCGAACACATCGTGCTAATTGATAAAATACCAAGAAAAACATCATAAACGCTCCCTTGCTCTTTCCTCAAAATAAAAATCATCAACAATCTTCATTTTTCTTTGCTTTTCTCGTAACTTTCGTGCTTTGTATTCAAAATAATTGACCACCTTTTCAAACTCGTTCTTCTTTCGTTCATCGTAATCATCGTCCATACTCATGTGGCAGGTGTAGACGTCCTCTCCGCGTTTTTCTTTGATCAACATTATGTCGTCCATTACCTTACCATCCTGAAATACAGCATTTAACAGAATTCAGGCTCACGCCACTTGTAATGAACAGTGTAGGGTAGGGGATCATACTGCAAAAGTGGGGAATCCACCTTGATTTTCAACCTGATTTTGCTTTGCGACTTGCTTTGCAACTGAGTAGCGTTGCAACTGCGCATTCGATCGCCGTAGTGGACAAGCGAGACGTGATTTCCACCAATGGCGAAGATGTTTCTAAAGCCCAGTTCACACTGCCACGATTCCGACCACGTTGCCTCTACGAATCCTCTGAAATATTTTCGTAGAGGGATCGTGGCCTTAGTGTTACAATGGGTGCGGATTATCACGAAAAACAAGAAGTCTGTAGGAAGGCATCACGAAGCCTATAGGAACACCACGAAAGCATTTCGTAGAGGCATCGTGGTCGGAATCGTGGCAGTGTGAACTGGGCTATAGAACATGACTGCACATTTGGCTTCGTATTTGCCTTCGATTGTAGGCTGACGATAGACTTTCCAACAAAGATGTTGGTCAACTACATATACTGTAGTTCTCCCAAATGACGTCTTGGCCGTTCATTGTCCAAGCATGTTATAACACTATCAAACGCATCACTGGCATTATGGGCTTACATAGATGTCGTTGCAGTGAAAGTCGGAGCTTGTGCGTAATGCACGTATGTTGATGTATGGTTAATTCAGATTCCTCGCGACTTTTCTCGTTAAAAAACGTATCCATTTTGTAGGTGACCAGCGCGTACCTTATCTGTGGAGATGTATTGAATTTTCATATGCGTCTTGTTGAAGACCTTCACCAGGTTGAAACCATAATCATCCGTGTGTGTTGCGCTCCACACCCAAGGTATCCGAAAGAAATGAGCCTGGCCTTCAGAGTTTCCCTGAAAAGAATGCGAAAATTACGAATTTCATGTCTAGCAACGTCATTTGCAGTTTTCTACCGATGTTCTGGATCCACGAAAAAACGTCGATAAGGTAGACTTATATGTACCTCCCTGCTAGAATAATGCCATTGACCGGGGACTTATCTCATTTGATAGAATAGGAGGCATGGCGTAATTAGACGAAATTCTTTATGATGACTCAGACGAATTTGTGTTGAACTTCCACTAAGAAAGATTTCATAATTATAGAACCAAGGGAGGTTTAGAAATCAAACGATAAACCGTAACGTCAACGACAACGTTTTTTTGAACCGAAAATGCAACATACATGTAAAATCTGCTTAATGTGTTGTATGAAAAATAACGTTGTCGTAAAGTTTACGTTTATCGTTTGATTTTAAACCTCCCTGTTGTATCGCATAAAACCAATCACGCAAGTTACTCACCGCCGATCCAGTGACCAAGTGTACTGGAGCATTTGGGTTTGTGTAGGGGGCCGAACGGCTGCCGTTGCAGACCCTCATATTAAAGACAGGCCACATCCTCTCGAAGGAGTGTTCGTGAGCAGCGACCTCCACATCAACACCGTATTTGTAGAAGAGACTTTCGAGACCTTGCCAGCCCTTCCTTGGATCGCCAACCCTGATCTATCGGTGTGGCAGAAGATGAAAGTAATGAAAACCAAAGGAAATGTTTAGGCCTACAGAAGAACACTGATTCAGCGTTTCGACAACACCCTGCGCCATCTTGGATTTCTATGGCGTGTGCCTGCCTAATCTGGTAGACTCACCACAACATCTCACTGGTTGATGTGATTGGTCACGAGATCCGAGACTTTTCCTACCAATTCTGCGTAGAAATCCAAGATGGCAGCGGGGCCCCGTCGAAACGATGAAAAATCACCGTTTCTTGACGTACGTACATGTTTGTGTACATTACATGTGCATCTTTACATGTACATCTTTTTGCAAGGGAAAACTAACATCATTTAAAAAAAACAACACCATTTTTACCAGTGCATTCTTGAGGTAGGCCCTACTTTTACACCTATACTGTGCATTTTTGCATCTTTTTGCAATGGAATACTGATTGTTCGTTTTTTCTAGTCATACAATGTAGTCGCCTCGGCAAATGTGAAACAATCCGGTTTATATCCACCATCTTGCATGTTTTCAAATACAGTCAAATCAAGCATAGCCTACATGTATGTATGTCATTGCACCAGCTTATCAGTGACATGACAGTGATTGCTGCTGGCGGTAAAAATTAATGATGACCTACCGGATTTGACGGATTGACGCAATGGTCCAATGAGCTTTGTCCGTGGACAAAGTTGCTGCAGTACATTGGTCTGTGCCCGAAGGTAATAATCCACGGACGCTCTTCTCGATTTAAATTTGCTTTCTGAAAATAGTAGGAATACATTGGTCCGTATTTTAGAATGCTGCTCAACGTAAAGGAGTTCCTCAAGGCTTTTTGTTCTCATGTTGAGGACAATAGCCTTGAGGAACTCCTTACGTTGAGCAGCATTCTAAAGCTGTGTTCAACTATTGTTGGCCCGCACTCAAGATTGACTTACCAATCTTGAGATAGAATGTGAAACTACGGCCCGTATTTTAGAATGCTCCTCAAGGTAAAGGGGTTCCTCAAGGCTATTGTTCTCCTGTTGAGAACAATAGCCTTGAGGAACGCCTTTATCTTGAAGAGCATTCTAAAATACGGGCCTACATGTACACGTTCATCAGAGTATCTTTATCATTTCCAATGTTTTGCACAGGTTCGCCTCTTATTGCTGTAACTGTGGATTGGGATTAGAATTGGAAAGGTGGTGTCACAACGTCCTTTTTAAAAGGGAAGAGAAAAGCCTTTAAAAAGGCTTTAAAAGGCTTTTGTATCGCAGTTGTAGAATTTGCTCGTCAGGAATAATCAGAATCTGCGCTACCAGAGAGAACGGCCTAGGGCCTATTTTCTGGGAGCAAAACACACTNTCAACGTGAACTCTATGGAAATGGAGCCTAAGAGGTAAAGTACGGGATATTCGCAAATAAGGCGAAATGGGAAGTGGTGAAACAGGTAAAAAGGCGAAATGGGAATAAGGCAATAAGGGAAAAGGCGAAATGGGAGTAGGTGATATGGGAAGCGATATGGGAATAATGCGAAATGGGATTAAGGCGAAATGGAAAAAGGGAGGCGAATTGGGAAAAGGCGAAAAGGGAAGACATCATCTGAAGAACAACTGGTAATTACCTGTACCATAACCCTCGACCATCGCCGCCAGCATTTGGCATTGTAAAACGGTACTTGTAGTTGGAGAAATTACTGTAACAAAGAAATACATGTACCTTAGTTGTCAGGAGATATTCACATTTCTCACTCACCAAGTAATTTTTTTTATTTGCAGGTTCTTTTTGTAGGACGATTAATATTGATAATTTTAGATTTAGTTATAGGCTTAAAAGTTAAATCTACGATCTTCAGCGTGGTGTCCAAACAGGTGAGACAGCAATCTAAGTTCCGTTGGGTCGTAGTCATAAGCGGTTCTATAGAACCGTCTTAAGCCGGTTCCAAGTGTGGTCAACCACTGCACTTGGAACCGGTGTCGTAGAATGTCACGCCCCCCGATATGAGGTGCCCCACAACAGTAGATTCTGACGGATTAAGGGTCAGCCGGGCACTGACAAACAGAACTTCTGTTACCAGATGTCCCCTGAGCAAAAGAAGCGGGCATCTGATATCGGGGGCATTACATTCTATGACACCGGCTGAAGACGGTTCTAACGATAGAACCGCTTTATGAATAGGACCCCTCGATTCTAAATCCGGCGTTATTGTCCAAACGAGGGATTATACGCTATGGAACTACTGGTATGGCCAATCTGTTGCCTTACAATAGCAGACTATTGTAAGACTTTTTAGGACTACCATTCCTTTCACACCGTCCCGTAGGTCTACATACGTAACTGCACACAAGCTCTCTTTAGCGATGTTCCTACATGTAATTATCAGCAATCACATACATGTACATACAATGATCCTGACAGCACGGACATGACGGAAGACCGTATCAAAACAGTAGTTATGAGACAAAGAGCAAATGAGTTGAGAATAACCAGACTTGTTTAATTGGTATTTCTTTTCCTTTTGAGCACTTCGTGAACAGAAAGACGACCAGGATGCCAATCATTCATTAACTTACTATGCTGCCTCATGATTTCCGACGCAGGTCATATATGGAACGTATGCTGCAATGGGTTCTATCTGTCTCATAAATTGGTCTCCTTTCCTCGCATTTTCCTATAGAAGCAATCAGACATGCGTTAACCCTTATCCCTTTCACGACAAAAGTCGACTTTGTCAAAAAAATGAAATTGTGAAAAAATGCTGAATGGCATATTTATTTAAACATGTCTGCACTAATAATTCGTTAAATTATGTGCATAGGCCTACTGTTTTGACTTGACGACATCAGATGACGACCAACAAGCGGTCTGTTTCTGTACCAATTAAATTATGCAGGAGTTTAATACACCAAAATCGCAGTTCTAAGGCCACAGAGGGGTCCAGCAATTGCTAACCAGTCAGTACCTCACCACACAGCTGTTGATATCTCCGAGCCGCGGTGGGGAGCCACGGTGATGTAGTGGTCCGGGCCTCAGATTAGCGGTCAGATGGTCCCGGGTTCGAATCTCACTGGGCGTGAGACATTGGGCAAGTCTCGTTGCCTCACTGGCGTCTCTCCACCCAGGTTGTAGCGGAAATGTTACTGATTGCAGCGCTCAGTGGGCCGCTCATGTGAGTTCTACTGGAAGGTTTCCAGACTTGGGTTAAAGTGTCAAATCGGATGATAACCTCTACCGTAGTTGATATCAGACTATAGACCCAAATTTTAGACTTTTGACTTTTTAGAAGTCCTCACACTGACGTTTTTGATAAGATAGTGTGAGGGAGGTTAAGAAATCAAACGATTAACGTAAACGTTAACGACAACGTTATTTTTGCACCGAAAATGCAATATAATAAATCTGGTGAATGTGCAGTATGAAAAATAACGTTGTGGAAAAGTTTACGTTCATCGGTTGGTTTCTTAACCTCCCTAATGCTAGCGCTAGATCCCAGTGGCAAAGCCAGATCTTTGTGATCTTACAACTGCAATTTTGATGTGTCATTCTCGTGCACAGTCTACGTTATTTTACCACGAAATATTTTGAACCATTTTTGAGGGTTGAACCAATTATGAAATAGGGTACCAGGGGTACGACTGTAAAATCGAACTCACATCATGCAAGTCATAGGCGAAGTCTCCTGTGTGCACCACAAAGTCATACTGGCCAGTTTCAGCCATTTTCTGAAGAAGTCCCGTAGATTGACCGTTGATATTGCCAAGGTCACCGTAGAGGGCAAAGGTCGTGGAGAAGTCGGTACCGTTTTTCATGGCATGGAACGTATACAGCGAACTCCAGCCGTTTGGACTGCCAACATGGTACACTGAAATTAAAAAGGCATCACCACTTTTAAATGCAACTACATGTAGGAGGGTTTGATCAAAAGATGCAGATGTAACAGTAAAGAATGTCCCCCTGTAAAGAAGTGTCCGCTTCCATTGTTCAATGACGGATTAAGGTGCATGGGTACAGACACCAATCACCAGAGATTAGAATGTAACAATAGGATATTTTGTTCTTGGGACGGATTTTTCTGGGGACATTGTTTCCTTTGATACCGGCTTGCAAGGGGCTAAGATGACCTTGCTTTTTTGCACGCATGAGTCAAAGTTCAGTTGCACGTGTGGTAGGAAGTCCCTCTGGAATCTAGGTGTTCGAGGTCCTAATTGGTCCTCCAGGGATATGGGTATCACATGGCTAGAAACTATGACCATTCGAATATAACCTTACAATAGCAGACTATTGTAACTCGGACATGCTTTCCTAGGACTACATTTCCTTCCACACCTGTTCGTCATCATATTCACGTTTGCAGGTTCAATCAGAATCGTACTTGGTACTAACCGTATGTTGCACCAGGTTGAAGGTCAATGACATTGACTCTGTGCACGAAGAGTATCCTCTTTTCTTTGCCACCATCTATAAACATCTCCGAGTAACCCTTTGCGGACATGTCCAGTGTCTCAGGCAGAAGCCCGTACTCTACGATGGAGTCGGTATCCGTGAAGGTCACCCAGGTAAATGTCATATCTGTCGGTCGCTCTGGCAAGAAATAAATTACTACGGTAAAAGATTCTTAATGCTTATTCTACACCAAGTTATCATTTTTTGTACATGTATTGTAATATGTTCAATAAAGGCTTACAAGTTGGTCTTTATGTTTCATCATCATCACGATAACAGCATCGAAGCCCAGGCCCCTAATACAGGGGTTTAGTTAGAGGGAGTTTGGAAGTCACGGAAGTCAAAATACTGAATTTTAGGTTCCAGGAAGTCATTACTTCCAAACAATTTTAAACTTCTAATGTATTTAAGCTTATGAAGTACATTTAGACTTGCAAGAAAAGCCCCAATACTTCCTGATTTTTGGGTTAAGGAAGTCATGAATTCCTGTCCAAAAATGATACCTGGCGGGCATCAATTTAGTCTCGCAGATTTCATGCTTTATACATGTAGATGATGTGTCATGACTTCATTGTTTACATTCAGTGTTATACATGTAGATGTTGGGCAATTCTCCGGTAACGGAATTACAAATCAGAGCAAAATTCAGTCATATTTTTCGCTCCCACCCTTATCTGGCAAATACGACGGATACGAAATCAGTCATATCCTGGGCATATCAGCCCAAAATATTTTTGAACAGGTTCAAACCCAGTCTAGAATTCAAGCTTAAAGCTGACGTGAACGAACAAAAAGCCCTCATGCGGCGAGCAATAGAATTGCAAACGCCCTGCAAATACCTCAAACGAAGGCTCAGAACATGATAGGCCCCACGAGGTCAGGAGGGCGCCACCTCATTTGTCAGCGTTCGTGTTCATGGGCGGCGATTTCCAAGTCCACTCCGTGTTTGTAGAAGATATCCTCTAGGTTTGGCCACGGTGGCTTTTGTGATGGGTCGCCGATTCTCGCCTGGAGATTGACAGCATTAGATAGTATTATCATATACTCTGATGAAGCGAGGGAAACAGATCAGCCTGCTTTTGGTTGCTGAATAGATGTTAAGAACTTGGTCCTTTTGAAATGCTGCACTCTCAGCTTCATTCGGAACTTCCAAAGGCAACTGCTCGGCAATTTCTGTGAAGACTCGCATTTCCCCTCGGACACAATTCCAAGGCAGCCATCTTGAATGCGCAAGGATTGCTGCCCGTTTGTGAGAGTTCAAATGCGGTTCGCCTCATCACACCTCGAGAACCCTACGCATGAACTAAGTACATGTACATGTACATGTAGGTCACACAAAAACGTTGCGTTATTGGATGAATAATTGGCAGATTGGGTGAGATACCGGTACGTATATATATAATATGCTTGGAACATCTTAACAGGCCAAAATTCGGCAAAAATAGTCCCACGGCCCTGACGCCAGCAGTCACGTGGGTTTGTTGATAAACAATATGGCTGCCTTGGACTTGTTGTGTCCGAGGTGAAATGCGCCGCCCAGTGGACAGATAAGCAGTTCGCCTCAGGTCGTTCCGAATGTCTCAGCTTTAAAGGCATCAATCGTCAGGGGCAGCACGCCTAAACCACTTGGCCAAATCCCCATCTTTAACTCATCATAACTCTACTACATGAACTTAGAGTATTGTCAGGTTTTGGCAATGCTGCAACTCATAACTCATACTTACAGTGTTGTCAGGGTTTTGGGAATGCTGCAACTCATAACTCATACTTACAGTGTTGTCAGGGTTTTGGCAATGCTGCAACTTATAACTCATACTTACAGTATTGTCAGGGTTTTGGCAATGCTGCAACTCGTCTCATACCTACAGTATTGTCAGGGTTTTGGCAATGCTGCAACTCATAACTCACACTTACAGTATTGTCAGGGTTTTGGCAATGCTGCAACTCATAACTCATACTTACAGTATTGTCAGGGTTTTGGCAATGCTGCAACTCATAACTCACACTTACAGTATTGTCAGGGTTTTGGCAATGCTGCAAATTGTCATCCTTGTTGTTACTGCAGTACATGGGACGATGACCGAATGTGATGATCCAGGGTCTCTCGTCGCGATGTTTGTTGGCTTCCTGGAGACATAACAAAATAAACACTGATTTAGTCTGCACTGCACGATTACCAATTTGTTGGTTCAGGTAATTAATTAGTTGTACAGGTAATTGTTTTGCAAATTTTCATATTACAAAATTATTGGCCTTGACAGTGAAACGGATTAAAAGGAGCCCGGTATTGCTACTTTTTCGCGACAGCTGGCGCCAACGCGCCACTCTCCAACCCAAGGGACTAACTACGTTTCGGCGATTTACTGCGTACATTTTGTAATGGATTTTTGTTGTTCGTGTTGCTGCCGCTAGGTGGCTCCCTCTACATCGGCAGTCAAATTGCCCATTAGAGATCGCAGACAGTGCTCCTTTAAACGCTCAATGAGAAACAATAATAGGCTACTTACTGTAAGATCATCTTCTAGCCACTTGTATTGGTTGTAAACTTGTTGCGTGCCATAGTTTGTGTAGTACAATGCTTCAGTGTCCCATGCGACGAAATGAATCGGGCCAACGTCGAAACTGAACCACCGGTTCCTACCGTCCCCACCGGCTGGCGGCATTGTGAATCGGTACTTGTAGTTTGAGAAATTGCTGAAAAGTTAAAGAGGACGATCCGATTTATTTTCCCATGACCATGCACCAGGGCCGATATTCATAAATCCTTGATAGCTTACAGTGGTCTAAGGGAGTAAGAAATAAAAGTGGAAAATAAGAAGTAGGAAATTTTGGCATTTTGCGCGGATTTTTCAATTTCTCAAATTGGGGTAAAATTTTTTCACATTTCGAGAAATATCGCCCGAAAAATCAGACAAAATGTCATGTCATTTAAAGAAAATTTCTCAAAATGGGGAAATATTCTACCGGGTATCCCAATTTGAGAAATTGAAAAATTCGCGCAAAAGTGCAAAATTTTCCACTTCTTATTATTCAGTTTTATTTCTTAGGCCTGCTCCCTTGTTAGTCACTGGGCATTTTAGCAAGTAACTAACTGGGGCGGGTCCAGGATTTTGCCAGAAAGGAAGGGGCGCCCCCAGAAAATTTTCGAAAATGAGATGCCAAATATGCGTTTTCCAGGCATCGGAGCACAAAAAACCATCATCATCTGCCGCCATAAGGGGTGAAACTACATGTACGGTAGCCTATATATAATAGGGAGTTTAAGAAATCAAACGATAAACGTTAACTTTACGACAACGTTATTTTTTGTACCGAAAATACAATATATAATACGTGTATAATCTGGTGAATTCGTAGTATGAAAAATAACGTTGTCGTAAAGTTAACGTTTATCGTTTGATTTCTTAAACTCCCTAATGTATGTATTTTGACGTAATGGTTACCACGCATGTACATGCCCGTGAATACTTACTAAGCATTTTCATGGTTGCCAACGCATGTCATGTAGGGCAAACTGGCTGCGATTGGTTGAATTTGTCGCATGAACTCATCGCCTCTCACCGCGTTGTCCTACAATGAATATATTCATTGCTTTATTCGAGGATAACCCTTTCGAGCACACGTATACGAAGTATCCCTAAAATATTTTGTTTAGTAATGTACACTAAAATTTCATGGAAAATGAATTTTTTAGCTTCTTTTGACTTCCACACCAATGTCTCACTGGGTGGGTATAAATTTTGAAGAAAAAGATTTATACGCCGTATACAGAGTTTTATATACATGTGCCTTTTTATCAACCTCGCTTCGACGAAGTTTTTTTTTTCTTCATTTTCATAGATGCCAAATTCGGGTTTATTGCCTATGACAGCTCAGAGTGATACGATGATAAGATAAAATTCAACTTACATCGTCCATATTATAAGCAAAATCACCTGAAGGAGAAGAGTCATGTGACAATAAAGATGTTTCTAAATCGTGACTGTCACAACGTACAGCGTTCTATTTATCAACCTATCGTCCGTCCTGATTCTTAATTGGGACACATGCACTCATATTTTTTAATTAAAGATAAGGTCACGAGGTCCGAACCTACTACGATCCTCCCAAGTAACATCGCTGTTATGCGGGGGTAGTTCATTCCGAGGTCAGTCATTGCAACCCCAAATAATCGAGCTCACTTCCATGAATTTTTGTTGCTAGTACCATATATTCAGCATCAATATGCATCTCATGGCAAGCTGATTTGCTGCGAAAATTCTTTTCAGGAGAATTTTTTCATGTGAAAATGCTGACTGAATCAAATTTATGTAGAATAATGTTGGTGTGTGTAGTGTTTGCTCCAGCAAAGTAAAGTCCAACATAATGATAGGCCCAGCCGTGTTGTGAGAGCAGAACAAACAACCACTACCCACTCCAACGAAGTGATGTATCTGTATCTGTACGTATACATACCTACATGGATGGCGAAGTCCGCATTGCCCTCTTCCGCCTCTGTCTGCAGTCTTGCCATAGACTGCGCATTGATGTTACCCATATCTCCGAAGAGGAGAAAACGGGGGCTCCAAGAGTTTCCACTCTTCATGGCGGTGAACGTGTAAATACTGCTCCAACCGAGGGGACTCCCGACGCGGTACTCTATTATGAAATCACGAAAAGATACTTCGTTAACCAACAAATTACACTCGGCCCCAGTGTGTATCCGACGTCCCGGTCTCCTACACACTGGCACATTTGGGGCTCAAAAGCCGGTAACACCACTAGATGGCACTCCACTGGGCTCCAGCCAATCACCACGCTTTCTCACTCATAATTCCCGCGGAAATTACTTCCAGGAAAAACCCAACCCCGTCCCCAGGGGTATAGTTCGCTCAGACAACCTTGGACCACTCGCCATATTGTCAGAAAGCGAACGAGGTTGGGAAAACCCAAGGACCCGTGCTGCCACCACGCGGTCTTCACGACTGTTAATCTCTAAAAGAGCCAGACGCGGAGTGTGATTTACCGAAGGGGTGAGCCCGTGGCGTCTGGCAAGCGAGACTACCAACAAATCAACACATGGTAGGTCCTACTCTTCATCAATTTGGTCCTTTCCGTGGTCGGCTTATTTCACAATTTTGCCTCTACGTATTTGTTTTTAGTGAATTCTAAACATTTTTAGTAAAGGACTCAGTTTTGACTGAATTTCTTCGAAGAGGTGGGGTACTCTAAGATACATGTATGACGCAAATTTCACCAAAATACTAAGCATCATTATCAACACAGTTACATCATTCGTCACGTCATTTTGGTCCTCCTTTCATTTGTGATCAATTCTGTCTCCACGCAATTTTGTCTTCAGCGTATTTCACTGACATTTTGGTAATACACTTAGTATCGTACAGCAACTTGAAAAGGGCCAGTTACGCGGGACGAAGAAATCGTGCTGCACCAGATACAGTGTAGCACAAACGTAGCAATGTAATGATGTACATGTACACATTCCTTCAATGAGCGACACTTACTGTATTTTTCGCCAGGTTGTAGGCCCGTCGCATTTACTCTGTACATGTAAAGCACCCTCTTTTCGGATCCGCCATCGACAAATTTCTCGACGATGCCCTCCGACGTTTTCTCCGAAAATGATTGAAGGCCATATTGGACCATGGCAACTGATGCATTGTCGAAGGTTACCCAGGTTACTATCATCTGGGTTGGATCGGCTGTAAATAAAGGAATTGCGCTACAATCGGAGGAGGAAACCGACAGTGCACGATGCATGATTCACTAACTTGGACAAGACAGTTGTTTGGTGCAAAGCAAGTGTGATAACTGTAGGCTCTTGGACAGGTGTATTGCATTTTTGAAATCAAAATCAAAAGGAAGTTACTTGGCAGACGGTAAGTACATGTAAACGACGGGCCTTAAAGTTCTTAATGCCCCAATCACACTGAGCTAGTTCTCAGTACGTTCTTGAAAATTTTGCCCGGCGAACGGGCTCAAACTGTGTGCGAACGGAGTGGACGTAGTGGCAACTTTTTACAGTCTTTTTACGAAGTTCATGGACGGAAAGGGTGCTCCAGTACATCGAGGCATTATTTGGCCAAGGGTTGCACGTTCTAGCCCGTTTTATGATTTTTTTAGGACGCGGCAGGACGTTTTCAGAACTACATGTACTTCAGTGTGACAGGCCCTTAAAGTTGTGAACACACTGAGGAAAGAACATTAGGAAAACTACACTATACGAGAACAATTTCTCCAAATATTTCATCATCGAACGGGTTCAAACTGTGTGCGAACGGAGTGGAGGTATAAATGTAGGCTAGTGGCAACTTTTTACAGTCTTTTTACGAACTTCATGGAGAATGACTTGGACGGGAAGGGTGCTGCAGAACTTCGAGGCATTATTTGGTCAACGTTACACGTTCTAGCCAGTTTTACGATTTTTAGGACAGCGCAGGACGTTTTGAGAACTACATGTACCTCTGCAGTGTGACAGTACCTTAAAGTGGCCTTTAAACAAAAGCTGTGCGTCTTTGCCATCGACCACTGTTCATGGTTTTCCCCGGCCTGATGATGGCATTTCCTGAATTCTCTTCCTGATTTCTGAAGGTGAATGTTGGGTGCTGAGGTCGAGGTGAGGTGCGATGGGTTACTGCCTGTGAGCTTGGGGGGTCGATGCTAAGAGGACCTGATTTCTTCAGGATAAGGCCATATGCACTACCCTATGCTAATCAATCCCAAGGGTTCACACTTACCCCCATAGGACAGATGAATCTGCTCAGGCTGATAATAGATCTGACCATTGATCTGTACAGCAAGTCCCAGCAGGACTCCCAGAAGGATACCCTTCATTTTTCCTCACTTTCCTTTCTTAAGAGACGCGTGCGATTTGACCTGTCACTTATGATACTTCCTTATGAACTGTCAGCTGACGAAAGATGTCAATATGATATGTCGTAATTGTGACCATCGATTTTCTGTTCGACCTCAATATCATATCGGTTGAAAAATGTTTATTGAAGTTGAATTGTTCTTGACACGGACCTGGTGACCGATACCTATATATTATCTCGAACTAAGCTGATATATCTGATCACCAGTTCGTCCCGCAGGTGAGGAACGAAGGATATCGCCAGGAAAAAGAGTCCGGTAAAAAAATAGGCCCTTATGAGAACAGGTCGGCGCTGCGAGCGAAGTGACCTTGACGTCATTTTAGGTGTTGACGTCGCGTCATAAAAAAGTGACATGTAGTGTACATTTTTCTACAGACAAAACGTATATTTATCGGTATACCGGTATCATATTTCGTCGTTTTAAGGAAAAACATATGTATTTATCGGTACCGGTATCATATTTCGTCATTTTAAGGAAAAAGCAATGAACTTAAAGGAGCTGGACGTCCAAGTTTTAAACACTCACTCACTGGTTCTCTATCCACGCGACGCCTGCGGTGCTGCCACCTATTGTCGGTGATTTGTACTGACGTGAATATCGTGAGTGAGTTGCATTGGACCGGGCACCAGTCTAACGATCACGGGGCGCCACTAGTGCTGCCACCTTCACGAAGGAATAAAACTAGTTTGCCGACCATGTTTGTAAACAAACCAGCTTGTTTACAACTTCGGCGTCTAACTCCTTTAATTAGAGAAATTTTCATCTATTACAAGATGATGTAAGTTTTACTGTCGGGTGACCAAAACAAACGGGTTATTTTTCATGCCAGAAGTAAACTGAAATAACGTGAGAAAAAAAGAAATTTCGGTCACAACGCTCGCAGCGACGCCCTGTGGTGCTAGTACGCCGCATTGGGATGTTGTTTATCAAACAGTTTTTTTAATCAAAAGTATTACACCTTTATACAACATCCATGTTTTAAAGGGACGTTTTAAATTACATGTACATATACTGTGTTCTTGAGACAAGAGACGGAGGCTCTTAACTCGTTAAAGAACAATAAAAGTGGACACTTTTCGAGGGGAATATTTTTCCCGGTTAGAGGTAGGCCTATATATGGTTGTATATTTTCCCGATGTGAAATAACTGAAAAGCTAAAATAATTAAGACAATAACGTTAGCAGAAGATACATGTAACAAAATCACAGTTTTATTGGTATTTTTGAAAATGCTTCGACTTGATCATTCTGATCATACATTGTGTACCTATATTTCTCGGCGTTATAGAGATTGTCATTTTGTGGTGTCTCCTGTACGTACGTTTACAGTTGGCATGTTGTTTCATAAAATTGAATGTGAAGTGCATACATGTACGTCAAAGTAATTATTGAAACAGAATAAATTACAAAAAGTGTAGACATCGAAATCCTATGAAAGTTGACTTGAATAGCATACATGTATGTACACGATTTTTTAAAGCAAATAAAACTTCAATATCATTTAAAACACGGAACGATACATCAAGGGCAGCGCCCGGTTGTTCAAAACAGCATTTATTGTCACTAGTGACGTTAGTGCTACATGATGTACATGTATAATGTATTTTGGCGTTATCTCCATCATTTGAGCCTATTGCAATAGGAGCTGTCAGCGAGTTGACCACTAGGTGTCACTAGGGCCCAATTCAATGCATCTAGCGGACCCAGTCATTATCGATCGAGCAGCGATCATAATAGATTTCCTGTACATTTGGTCCGCTAAGACTGTGCTGCCATCTGTTAGCAATATGCGCGGCTGACTGCTCCTATTCCATTACAGTCGACCCGCAAAGGTATGAACAGCGCCACGACGTGTCAGCTGCGGTATTTGGCGGTACTAACTGCTAAATCACTGAACGAAAGCGAGGCAGTGACGTAGGCGTAGCAGACGCTATAAAACAATCACTAATTACGCACGATTAGTCAGACGTTTGAAGGTGGCGTGATGTTTACATGTTGATGGATGTTTCTCTACGAAAGTTGCCGAAAATTTCATCGAAATCGGTTCAGTTTTGGCCGAGTTATCGATCGAAAGGTAACCTTGTGTTTTCGAAAACAGGCGTTCTTCAAAGTGCGTACACTTTCTTGGAATAGTATTTTGAAACTTCTGCTTAGGTCATTCGGGTTGTTATAACATAGAAGAATCCACATGCGAAGCGTGGTTTTATGCACGCATGTCTGAGGGGTTGAAAATCACCCCGAAACACAACCACATTTTCAAGAAATCTCCTTCCCTTTATCCATTGTCTAACCTGGTTCCATGGGCTCCGACGGTGGCGCTGACTGCTAGAATCGTCAATCAGCGCCACGTCGACGTCCAAGGAACCAGGTTATGGCTGCGAGAATCGTTACCTACTGCTGTTCAAACTGCGTACAAAAACTTGGAATACCATGCCGAAGTATGAAATTAACACAGATTGGAGATTGATAGTTTCTTCGTCTATTCAGTTTTGCTGGTTTTATGCAGGCAAATATTTATGGAGTTATGGCGATGTTTTTGACAACGCTCTACTCCAAATGACCTCCAATTCTGTGCGTAGGACGAAATTTCTTAAATGATTTCTCTTCACTCGTTTGCTTTATGGCAAAATAAATTACACTAATGGAAAGCTCAATGTCTTAGCTAAACACTGATATATGGTTTATGTGGTTGAATTTGAACGGTCTTCTCGATAAACGCAATTTTGTGCGAGGTGTCCGATTTCTCGAATGAGGTACTCGAGAAGCCTCGTCGAGGGCCCCGATCGCCTATTATTTTCCCGCGCGCAAAATAAATCTGCCGTAGAAAAGGACCTTTGCGGGTCGACTGATAAAACGCCACGTTAGAGATAACGCCAAAATACATGTTACATGTGGCACAAACGGTGTTTTGAACAACCCAGTCCTGGCCTTTACAGCAGTCATAAAAGAATTCATCTACCTTCGAACATATCGTGATAATTCATAAAATACCAAGAAAAACATCATAAACGCTCCCTGGCTCTTTCCTCAAAATAAAAATCATCGACAATCTTCATTTTTCGTTGCTTTTCTCGTAACTTTCGTGCTTTGTATTCAAAATAGTTGATTGCCTTTACAGCAGTCATAAAAGAATTCATCTACCTTCGAACATATCGTGCTAATTGATAAAATACCAAGAAAAACATCATAAACGCTCTCTGGCTCTTTCCTCAAAATAAAAATCATCAACAATCTTCATTTTTCGTTGCTTTTCTCGTAACTTTCGTGCTTTGTATTCAAAATAGTTGACCACCTTTTCAAATTCGTTCTTCTTTCGTTCATCGTAATCATCGTCCATACTCATGTGGCAGGTGTAGACGTCCTCTCCGCGTTTTTCTTTGATCAACATTATGTCGTCCATTACCTTACCATCCTGAAATACAGCATTTAACAGAATTCAGGCTCACGCCACTTGTAATGAACATTGTAGAGTAGCAGATCATACTGCAAAAGCGGGGAATCCACCTTGATTTTCAACCTGATTTTGCTTTGCGACTTGCTTTGCAACTGAGTAGCGTTGCAACTGCGCATTCGATCGCCGTAGTGGACAAGCGAGACGTGATTTCCACCAATGGCGAAGATGTTTCTAAGAACATGACTGCAAATTTGGTTTCGAATTTGCCTTCTATTGTAGGCTGACGATACACCTTTCCAACAAAGATGTTGGTCAACTATTTACTGTAGTTCTCCCAAATGACGTCTTGGCCGTTCATTGTCCAAGCATGTTATAACACTACCAAACGCATCACTGGCATTATGGGCTTACATACAATGTAGATGTCGTTGCAGTGAAAGTCGGAGCTTGTGCGTTCACTGTGACCTAATGTCCACATTGCAATGCACGTATGTTGATGTATGGTTAATTCAGATTCCTCACGACTTTTCTCGTTAAAAAACGTATCCATTTTGTAGGTGACCAGCGCGTACCTTATCTGTTGAGATGTATTTAATATTCATATGCGTCTTGTTGAAGACCTTCACCAGGTTGAAACCATAATCATCCGTGTGTGTTGCGCTCCACACCCAAGGTATCCGAAAGAAATGAGCCTGGCCTTCAGAGTTTCCCTGAAAAGAATGCGAAAATTACGAATTTCATGTCTAGCAACGTCATTTGCAGTTTTTCTACCGATGTTCTGGATCCACGAAAAAAAGTCGATAAGGTAGACCTACATGTACCTCCCTGCTAGAATGATGCCATTGACCGGGGACTTATCTCATTTGATAGAATAGGAGGCATGGCGTAATTAGACGAAATTCTTTATGATGACTCAGACGAATTTGTGTTGAACTTCCACTAAGAAAGATTTCATAATTATAGAACCAAGGGAGGTTTAGAAATCAAACGATAAACCGTAACGTCAACGACAACGTTTTTTTGAACCGAAAATGCAACATACATGTAAAATCTGCTTAATGTGTTGTATGAAAAATAACGTTGTCGTAAAGTTTACGTTTATCGTTTGATTTTAAACCTCCCTGTTGTATCGCATAAAACCAATCACGCAAGTTACTCACCGCCGATCCAGTGACCAAGTGTACTGGAGCATTTGGGTTTGTGTAGGGGGCCGAACGGCTGCCGTTGCAGACCCTCATATTGAAGACAGGCCACATCCTCTCGAACGAGTGTTCGTGAGCAGCGACCTCCACATCAACACCGTATTTGTAGAAGAGACTTTCGAGACCTTGCCAGCCCTTCCTTGGATCGCCAACCCTGATCTATCGGTGTGGCAGAAGATGAAAGTAATGAAAACCAAAGGAAATGTTTAGGCCTACTGGAGAACACTGATTCAGCGTTCGACAACACCCTGCGCCATCTTGGATTTCTATGGCGTGTGCCTGCCTAATCTGGTAGACTCACCACAACATCTCACTGGTTGATGTGCATGATTGGTAACGAGATCAGAGACTTTTCGTACCAAATAAAGCCTGGGTCACATATCCACTCCGGGGCCCGTACGGCGACCGTACGGCGAGTAAAAACATACATTTTGGCCAATTTCTACGGTGCCCAGTTTGATCTAGTTTAATTTCCGCTTATCCATTGAGGCGATTTCGGCATAATTCAGCTTCGATCTGAGTTTCAGTCTCAAAAATCCACAGCAAGCCGCTGGGTGGGGAAAATCGTACGGCGCCCGGTGGCATTTGTGACCCAGGCTTAAGTGAGCACGCGAGAATTCTGCGTAGAAATCCAGATGGCGACGGGTCCCCGTCGAAACGATGAAAATCACCGTTTCTTGACGTACGTACATGTTTGTGTACATTACATGAATGTGCATCTTTTCATCTTTTTGCAAGGGAAAACTAACATCATTTAAAGAAAACCAACATCATTTTTACCAGTGCATTCTTGAGGTAGGTCCTACATACACGTATACATGTGCATTTTTGCATCTTTTTGCAATGGAATACTGATGGTTCGTTTTTTCTAGTCATGCAATGTAGTCGCCTCGGCAAAGGTGAAACAATCCGGTTTTTATCCACCATTTTGCATGTTTTCCCATACAGTCAAATCAAGCATACATGTATGTATGTCATTGCATCAGCTTATCAGTGACATCACAATGACTGCTGCTGGCGGTAAAAATTAAAGGCGTTTTTTTTAGTTGGAATTGTAAACACTACGGTGTGCCTATTGTCTATTACCTATTGTCAACTTCCGGTACTAACAAATCAGATAAAATCGAATTAAATCTCGCCTTTCACAACTTTTTCTTTGTTTTTGAGCGTAAAATCATAAATATATTTCAGTTACAAGAATATTTATCAAGATAGATAGCAAAATAGATAACATTAATATTTTGGTATACACGGTGCTGCCACCTGTCCGAGGAAAAATAACTATTATAATCAACCATGTAAATAAACAAACCGTAATGTTTACAACTCGAACTAAAACGCCTCTAATGATGACCTACCGGATTTGACGGATTGACGCAATGATCCAATGAGGTTTGTCCGTGGGCAAAGTTGCTGCAGTACATTGGTCTGTGCCCGAAGGTAATAATCCACGGACGCTCTTCTCGATTTAAATTTGCTTTCTGAAAATAGTAGGAATACATTGGTCCGTATTTTAGAATGCTGCAACGTAAAGGAGTTCCTCAAGGCTTTTGTTAGTGTTGAGGACAATAGCCTTGAGGAACTCCTTTACGTTGAGCAGCATTCTAAAGCTGTGTTCAACTACATTGTCATGATTGTTGGCCCGCACTCAAGATTGACTGGTATTACCAACCTTGAGATAGAATGTGAAACTACATGTACACGTTCATCAGAGTATCTTTATCATTTCCAATGTTTTGCACAGGTTCGCCTCTTATTGCTGTAACTGTGGATTGGGATTAGATAGACATCATCTGAAGAACAACTGGTAATTACCTGTACCATAACCCTCGACCATCGCCGCCAGCATTTGGCATTGTAAAACGGTACTTGTAGTTGGAGAAATTACTGTAACAAAGAAATACATGTACCTTAGTTGTCAGGAGATATTCACATTTCTCACTCACCAAGTAATTTTTTTTATTTGCAGGTTCTTTTTGTAGGACGATTAATATTGATAATTTTAGATTTAGTTATAGGCTTAAAAGTTAAATCTACGATCTTCAGCGTGGTGTCCAAACAGGTGAGACAGCAATCTAAGTTCCGTTGGGTCGTAGTCATAAGCGGTTCTATAGAACCGTCTTAAGCCGGTTCCAAGTGTGGTCAACCACTGCACTTGGAACCGGTGTCGTAGAATGTCACGCCCCCCGATATGAGGTGCCCCACAACAATAGATTCTGACGGATTAAGGGTCTTAAGGGAACTTCTGTTACCAGGACCCATATTCATAAAAGTACTTAAGTCTAAGTGTGATACTTATCTTTTGTGTTGAACAAAGGATAAGTGTCACACTTAGACTTAAGTAGTTTTATGAATATGGGTCCAGATGTCCCCTGAACAAAAGAAGCGGGCATCTGATATCGGGGCATTACATTCTAGTTGCGCTTCCACTACAAAAAAAGCCGGTATTTGTCCGCTCTTATTCTGCTTCCATTACAGAATAGCCGTGTTTAATAAGTCCGGTTCTTAAAGATTGAGCACGGCACTGGGACGTCTGTAGGGTCGAAGGTCGTATTCGGATGTAACACAGGATGTGGTTATAAAGCCAATACCGGACGATTCACTTGCAAATCGGACGGTACCTGGTCGGGGAAGCTGACTTGTCAGCGCGATTTTGGGAAATACACACCGAAGAATGCAGTCAGTAAGTAGCCTGTACTCCGCGTTTTTCAGTATGAAAGAATTATATAGTTTGTCCAAAAGTGACTTCGGGTTTTTTGTGTTAATAACTGGAACAGAAATTGAGCGAGGAGAATCAGATAATCACATTCAAATAAGCGACCGTCACGAGTTATTTCTTCGGGGGAGAAGTGGTTTTGGACGGAAGATGGGAACTGGGAGGTAAGGCATGTTTTAACCTGCCTACCTCCCAATTCGCCATCTTCCGTATGTCGTGTGTGAACACATAATAGTTGCGCTTCCACTACAAAAAAAGCTGGTATTTGTCCGCTCTTATTCTGCTTCCATTACAGAATTGCCGGGTTTAATAAGTCCGGTTCTGTTAAGTGCGGATCTATTTAGTTCGGATAGCATAGCCGATCATACTCCGAATATCTAGATGCAGATAAATCGGGTTTAAAAAGTCCGGTTCTATTAAGTGCGGATCTATTTAGTTCGGATAGCATAGCCGATCATACTCCGAATCTAGATGCGGATAAATTCTGTAGTGGAATGGCAATAACACCGGATCTATTTGTAGTATTATGCTCGGCTACAGGTGGCTCCACGGTCGCTTGCGACTGTGCATGACCTATCCAAACTAAATAGATCCGCACTTAATGGAACCGGACTTATTAAACCCGGCAATTCTGTATTATATAAATGGAAGCAGAACAAGAGCGGCTTTTTTGTAGTGGAAGCGCAACTTCTATGACACCGGTTTAAGACGGTTCTAACAATAGAACCGCTTTATGAATAGGACCCCTCGATTCTAAATCCGGCTTTATTGTCCAAACGAGGGATTATACGCTATGGAACTACTGGTATGGCCAATCTGTTGCCTTACAATAGCAGACTATTGTAAGACTTGCATTTTTAGGACTACCATTCCTTTCACACCGTCCCGTAGGTCTACATACGTAACTGCACACAAGCTGTCTTTAGCGATGTTCCTACATGTAATAATCAGCAATCACATACATGTACATACAATGATCCTGACAGCACGGACATGACGGAAGACCGTATCAAAACAGTAGTTATGAGACAAAGAGCAAATGAGTTGAGAATAACCAGACTTGTTTAATTGGCATTTCTTTTCTTTTTGAGCACTTCGTGAACAAAAAGACGACCAGGATGCCAATCATTCATTAACTTACTATGCTGCCTCATGATTTCCGACGCAGGTCATATATGGAACGTATGCTGCAATGGGTTCGATCTGTCTCATAAATTGGTCTCCTTTCCTCGCATTTTCCTATAGAAGCAATCAGACATGCGTTAACCCTTATCCCTTTCACGACATAAGTCGACTTTGTCAAAAAATGAAATTATGAAAAAATGCTGAATGGCATATTTATTTAAACATGTCTGCACTAATAATTCGTTAAATTATGTGCATAGGTCTTTTGTTTGACTTGACGACATCAGATGACGACCAACAGGCGGTCTGTTTCTGTACCATAATTATGCAGGAGTTTAATACACCAAAATCGCAGCTGTTGATATCTTCGAGCAGCGGTGGAGAGCCACGGTGATATGTAGTGGTTCGGGCCTCTCCGACTAGCGGTCAGAGGGTCCCGGGTTCGAATCTCACTGGGCGTGAGACATTGGGCAAGTCTCTTTGCCTCACTGGCGTCTCTCCACCCAGGTTGTAGCGGAAATGCTACTGATTGCAGCGCTGAGTGGGCCGCTCATGTGAGTTCTACTGGAAGGTTTCCAGACTTGGGTTAAAGTGTCAAATCGGATGATAACCTCTACCGTAGTTGATATCAGACTATAGACCCAAATTTTAGACTTTTGACTTAGAAGTCCTCACACTGACGTTTTTGATAAGATATTGTGAGGGAGGTTAAGAAATCAAATGATTAACGTAAACGTTAACGACAACGTTATTTTTGCACCGAAAATGTAATATAATAAATCTGGTGAATGTGCAGTATGAAAAATAACGTTGTGGTAAAGTTTACGTTCATCGGTTGATTTCTTAACCTCCCTAATGCTAGCGCTAGATCCCAGTGGCAAAGCCAGATCTTTGTGATCTTACAACTGCAATTTTGATGTGCGTTATTTTACCACGAAATATTTTGAACCATTTTTGAGGGTTGAACCAATTATGAAATAGGGTACCAGGGGTACGACTGTAAAATCGAACTCACATCATGCAAGTCATAGGCGAAGTCTCCTGTATGCACCACAAAGTCATACTGGCCAGTTTCAGCCATTTTCTGAAGAAGTCCCGTAGATTGACCGTTGAAATTGCCAAGGTCGCCGTAGAGGGCAAAGGTCGTGGAGAAGTCGGTACCGTTTTTCATGGCATGGAACGTATACAGCGAACTCCAGCCGTTTGGACTGCCAACATGGTACACTGAAATTAAAAGGCATCACCACTTTTAAATGCAACTACATGTAGGAGGGTTTGATCAAAAGATGCAGATGTAACAGTAAAGAATGTCCCCCTGTAAAAAGTGTCCGCTTCTATTGTTCAATGACGGATTAAGGTGCATGGCTACAGACACCAATCACCAGAGATTAGAATGTAATGTAACAATAGGATCTTTTGTTCTTGGGACGGTTTTTTCTGGGGACATTCTTTCCTTTGATACCGGCTTGCAAGGGGCAAAGATGACCTTGCTTTTTTGCACGCATGAGTCAAAGTTCAGTTGCAGGTGTGGTAGGAAGTCCCTCTGGAATCTAGGTGTTCGAGGTCCTAATTGGTCCTCCAGGGATACGGGTATTACATGACATTCGAATATAACCTTACAATAGCAGACTATTGTAACTCGGACATGCTTTCCTAGGACTACCTTTCCTTTCACACCTGTTCGTCATTCGCGTTTAGAGGTTCAATCAGAATCGTACTTGGTACTAACCGTATGTTGCACCAGGTTGAAGGTCAGTGACATTGACTCTGTGCACGAAGAGAATCCTCTTTTCTTTGCCACCATCTATAAACTTCTCCGAGTAACCCTTTGCGGACATGTCCAGTGTCTCAGGCAGAAGACCGTACTCTACGATGGAGTCGGTATTCGTGAAGGTCACCCAGGTAAATGTCATATCTGTCGGTCGCTCTGGCAAGAAAGAAATTATTACGGTAAAAGAATCTTAATGCTTTTTCTCCACCAAGTTCTAATCATTTTTTGGTAATATGTTCAACAAAGGCTTACAAGTTGGTCTTTATGTTTCATCATCATCGCGATAACAGCATCGAAGCCCAGGCCCCTAATACAGGGGTTTAGTTAGGTTCCAGGAAGTCAAGTACTTCCAAACAATTTTAAACTTCTAATGTATTTAAGCTTATGAAGTACATTTAGACTTGCAAGAAAAGCCCCAATACTTCCTGATTTTGGGGTTAAGGAAGTCATGAATTCCTGTCCAAAAATGATACCTGGCGGGCATCAATTTAGTCTCGCAGATTTCATGCTTTATAGATAATGTGTCATGATTTCATTGTTTACATTCAGTGTTATACATGTAGATGTTGGGCAATTCTCCGGTAACAGAATTACAAATCAGAGCAAAATTCAGTCATATTTTTCGCTCCCACCCTTATCTGGCAAATACGACGGATACGAAATCAGTCATATCCTGCGCATATCAGCCCAAAATATTTTTGAACAGGTTCAAACCCAGTCTAGAATTCAAGCTAGGAGCGGTGTTGCCCACTTTTGTCGGTAACGGAATTAATCAGAGAGACAGTGCAAAAACAGTCACCAACTTACATTAACACATATAAGGCTAAGGTCGTTATACCTAATTAATGCGATTTCGCAAACGCTGTGCAACGCATGCCAAAAAAAACTAAAGGCGGTGACAGACTGGTCCGTATACGGTCCGTATACAGCATGATTTCTTTTGTTGTAGGCGCACCCAAGTGCATAGAGGTGTGAAAGAACAATACAAAACGCATCGCTTTCGGACCGTATACGGACCAGTCTGTCACCACCTTCAGTCTCGTCTGATTGCAGTGCAGCAAGAAATGACAAAGGTTTTGTTAAAGGGAGACTCCACTCTTTGTAAACGTTTGAATCAATCCATGGAGACTGCCATGAGTTGTGATGTCACGAGTGTCAATAGGCTGAAGACCTTTGTAGTGAATGAGCTAACACTGTGACTGCCTAGGCCTGTTAGATGTACCTTCATAAATACTCTAGTTTCGTGTTTTTAACACACCTTTCAGATATTCAAGGCGGGCACTGAGCGCGCCGCCCCCGCAATAGGTACACAAAGGGTCTTTCAGTTCATTCACCACGGATGACCAATCGCTGGGCCGCACGGTGTCTGCACCGCTCGAGACGTCTAGGCCTTTTCGGGCTATCTAGTCCACGTGGTCAATTTCATTCAACTCCTACTGACGGCCGAACGCCGCAAGGATAAATACCAAACCACATGTCATTCATAGTCTGATCAGTTACAACATAGGGTGAACTAAATTCAATCCTCCCCCGTCCTATCTCCACCTTGGCCTTTTACTACAAGAGGCCTATTGTCATACTCAATGCATATTACGATGGAGGCGGTCTCACCACCTTGTAATGAAGGTGTGTTAAAAACACGAAACCAGAGTATGCATTGAGCACACATGACATCACATGTGCTGTGCAATGGTCCGCATGGGATGTAATTAAAATACTTAAAATGATGAGTTTGCTGATGTTAAAAAAATATGACATGTTGCCGACATCAATGAATTTGAATGTATTAACGATAATTTCTTAAATTCAAAATTTTACACAATGAATGGAGTCTCCCTTTGAGCGTGTTGAAAAATCGTGTTCGGAGAAACCAAAGCCCAAGAATGCCGTTTGTCATAATGCGAATTTAGAATAATTAAGTGTTAATTAGCGCAGCAGGAAGGAAAGACTTCCAAACGATTCCTCGTACACTTGTATCGCATTACATATTTATCATATCTGACTTCTTGCATGTAGGTTTAATGACCAGGGGTCTGTTTCATAAAGTGACTTTAAGCTAATGGTACCTTTAATCAAATGGAAAATGCATTGAAGTTAATGGTACCATTAGCTTAAAGTCACTTTATGAAACAGGGGCCAGGAAAAGACGAAGACAATGGTTGATACTTATAAAAGCTAGCAAAAATGCTTTTACTTCTAATTTTGTAGTTTGTAGTACATTTACATTCGACATTGCTGTGCAAATCCTCAAGTAAAAGCATTTTCTAACTTATGAATATCATGCAGTTATTGATTAATGTAGGTTTTGGGCATGGTTCTGAACTATTCCCCAAGAAATAATTGAGATATTGGAAGTCAAAAATGCAACTTTTGGACACCCGGTATACAAATAAATTTTTGCCGTTAGCTTAAAAGAAACAAAAGTAGAGAATCATCTACAGCCAAGGACTTAGTAAGATAGACACTCCCTGATCGGGTGGGGTGCACTGATTATGTTTATTTCGTAATTTATGTACATAAGTAAATTACAGAATTGCAAGGGGTGCATTACATGAAAAAGCGTGCAAGTGTTAAGCTATCATCACCAAACGGCTCTAATTTGATGATGTAAATACCAATATGCGACACCTACCTCCATAGGAAAGATGGACCTGTTCTGGTTGATAAAAGGCTTGTGGATAAACATAACCAACGACAGATAGGAAGAACAGGAGAAAGTGTCCTCTGCTGTATCCATCACGAAGGAACGGCCAGTCCATTTCCGTGCCGTAAGAAACGCACCAGGATAGGAAGTTACCAATTTATACGTCCATGCTGTAGATTCCCGATGTGGCTGTTGGGCCTTCACGATCGTAACTGACGCACACACTAACCTGAAGGACACTTAACAGCAAGAATATACATGTATGTACTCTATCCGTCAGAGCTAAGAACTAAATTGCCTATGTGGTAGTTATGCAACACATGTTTTGTATGTATGTATGTATGTATATACGGCGCTGTTTATCTGACTGTATGCATAATGACGCATTCACAATCCTGCCCGTATGACCTCAAACGCAGAACAAAATATTTCTGTGTAGGTGGCGCAGCGATTAGAGCGAGTATGATCCCACCCACTGCGGCATTCAGTCATTAGCTTTTCACACCCTGAGAACATCAGGGGTTCTTAGCGCTCGCTCCCTTCGTCGCCTCTGCGGTGAAAAAGGGAGCCAGTGCTAAGAACCCCTGATGTTCTCAGGGTGGCTTTTCATGTGGTTGTGTACACTCCTCTCGCAGTGTTTTGTTTCGCCCCGTACCTACGCTTCACAAACCACTGCTTCGAATGGCCGGTATTCTGCCGATTTACCGCCAGATGGCACCACTACTGTTCCCGTTGCCGCGCTGGAGAAAGTGTTTTAGGATTTTGCTCAGTTGCAGCTTGATGGCGGGCGCTGATTGGTTGGACGGAAATAGTGCCATCTGGCGGTAAATCGGCAGAATATCGGCCATTCGAAGCAGTGGTTTGTGAAGCGTAGGTACGGAGCGAAACAAAACACTGCGAGAGGAGTGTAGTGGTATTGTGAATCTTTTGCGTACCGTGTGAGAGGGATCATCAGTAACCCGGAATCTTAGTCCAGTTTTATTGTTCAACGAGGGATCAGAGAGATAGGGACCATGACCATTGGAACATACATGTATAATTGTTCAAAAGCAGACTCCTTTGTCCAGGACTTCCATCGTTAGGACTTTCTCCTCTGGTACAAGGTGCTGGTAGACTCCTAGGAAGTCCCCGAATTGCAGTGTCAGCCAGATTTCATGTACCGGTACATGCATATTCGAATGGTCACGGTTCCTACGTAGATTCCTGGGTCGATATTCATAGGCCCGTATTCTAGAAGCCTCCTTATTCTTGAAACCACGTGGAAACCAACTACCGGTAGACTGGTTGCCGTCCTTGCCGCTCCACTCCCGCGGCGCTCATTCCACAACGGACAGTAGCGCCGCGGGGTTGGAGCGGCGAACAGAGAATCAGTCTGGAAAGCCCACTAACGTGACCAAAAATAACATGCTGACAATACTAGTAGTTGACCAGTGGATCGCCGATATGACAGGATCTCTCTGAAGATCGCCTCCAAAGTCAAATTTCGGAGTAATTATCCGAAATTATCTGTAAACAGAGGTGCCAGATGATTTTATCATCATTTATCTCCCATGGAATATCACATGATAGGCCTACCTATGACTCTTACCTGCCAGAATGAGCGATTTACATAGTACATGTAGTGCCAGAAAATCCTATGAAGTTTCCATCCCGCTTGGAAACACGAGTGCATCTGATTCAGCTGAATAGTTTCGTAAAGAATCTTCATGTTATTGTTTGGGAAACGCTGGATTTCTCTCTGTGGGTCCTCTATTGTCGAGTTGCAGCTTAATATTCTGTCAGACAATAGTACTCATGACGAAGGGTAGTTGGTTTGCTAAATAAAGGTCTGACACGTCAACTACATGTACATAAAAAACACCGGGGTTTTAGCTCCGGGGATACTAGTAGTTCGAGTTAGAAAACCCGATAGGGAGGTTCGCAAGCGCCCGGTTAGGCCATACGACGACGTTTATCTATTGTTTGGGTATACCCACACAATAGATAAACGTCGTCGTAGGGCCTAACCGGGCGCTTGCGAAACCTCCGTAATTGACGGCGGCGAACACTTACTACATGTACATATTTGTACTCAGTTTTCAAACTCGGCGATAAGTTGACGTGGTAGGAGGCGCAGATCCAGAGGGGGCGCCCCCGAGCGCGTGCCCCCTTTTGGCCAACAAATCTGTAAAATCATTTTACAGATTTGTTGGCCAAAAGGGGGCACGCGCTCGGGGAAATCGACCGTGAAATTTTGGAATTTGGCGCAAATTTCAAAGTTCCTGGCACAGGGCGCCCCCTCATTTCCCAAATCCGGGGTCCGCCCCTATAGGATGTAAATTACTGTGTTTACTCTCCAGATTCTCATTCCGTTGGAGGTACGAATGACCTTCTGGACGCAAGCGCAGACTGGCGGTAATGCGTTTACTACGCCGCCCGCGATTTTTTTCCCAACCGGTATAGATTCCTAACCAGTATATCCATTACGAAATGAAAGTAACGAAGTAAATGGCGGGTTAATGATTGGGTAAATGTAAGGCCTGTGACAGACTGGCGCGTCCTGCAGGCGTTCCGCCAGTCAGATTCTTCAGTAGGTGTTTTGGTCCGTGTTACCGCCTCCTTGATTGGTTGAATGTTTCCCGACGCGTTGCTTACGCGTCAGTCTGTCACCGCCTTAACGGTTAGGGTTAGGGTTAGTTTTGGGAGTAGTATTAGGATTAGGATTAAGATTAGGATTATAGGATTAGCTTTTGCTATATAGGTTAGGAAAAAAAGTTGGTCGTAATCCCTATCGGTCAGGAAAAAATTCGCACGCCGCCCGTCGTCAAGTGTGGAACTAAATAAACACCCATAATTTTGCGCATACTTCGTACATGTATTTATGTTAGCCCCCATTTTGCCCTCAAACACTCGCCGTGACAAGAAAACTCGTGTTTTTGAACCCAGGGTTTTAGGTAAATGGTTAAAGGAGCCCGGTATCTACACTTTTTCTCGACAGCCGGTGTAGCAGTAAAAAGTGTCCCCCAGTAAAAAGTGTCCACTTCTATTGTTGAAGGTGCATGGGTATCGAAAACAATCGCCAGAGATTATAATGTAACAATAGGATCATTTTTGTTCCCAGGACAGTTTTTCCTAGGACATTCTTTCCTTTCACACCTGCGTCACTATTGCCGCGTGCGCGCCACTCTCAAACACCAGAGAGAAACGTTGTCGGCGAATGGTCCCGATGTAGTACATTTCTAATACCGGTAGGTTTTTGTAGTTTGTGTTGCTGTCGCTAGGTGGCTCCCTGTACGTCGGCAGTCAAAATTCCGCTGACAGATCGCATACTGTGTTAAAAGCGGGATCATTTAAGTTGGTGGAAGTACCACTGTTACCTCGTCTTTCGTCGTTTCACTACTCTATGCTGTATTGCTGTATGACCAAAAATAGATTCTCTCTTATCTATTTTTGGTGTGACTGGTTACGTCAGTATTAAAACGTTCGGTTTTTGTTTGAAAGCGGTGGACCTTGATTCCCAAACGGTACTGAATTCATCAAATACGCCGCCGGGCCTTATAGACCAAGACCTCCACAAAGACGGTGGCCAACAAGTTCCCCCACATGACGTCGTGGCTATTCATTGTCCAAGCATGATACATTAACTAAACACGACCAAACGCATCCTCTCAGACAATAGTGAGGTTAAGAAACCATACGTTAACGCTAACGCTAACGTTATTGACATCATTTTGACGTCACATCAAATGAATCTGCTGTATTTCTTCGGGGAGTGACGTCATTTTGACGTAATTAGCGTTAGGGTTAACGTATGGTTTCTTAAACTCACTATTATTGTTCACGTAAACGTTTGTGACCATGGCCCGCTTGACAGCTTAGCGTGTCAGCGGCCATAATGGTGTTACCTCTGACGTCATATGGTGAGAACTGTTAGACCGCCATCTTTGTTGGAAAGTCTATAGGGGGCCTACCGGGGTACTGCGTATGGAGATTGTTTAATTGCCCGTATACGGGTGGTATTATTGAATGGCCGATGTTACAAAAATAATGAGCAGTGCAGCACAACTGCCTCGTTTTGACGCGTCTAACAATTTGTTCCTGTATTATATGTAACTATTAATATTCTATACATACGACGGTTTTAACTACTCTTTACCAGAAGTCGTAAGGTCGCAGATGTGCTGCTCTCAAAATGATGGTAAGTTGTCTCGGTTTAAATCATAGGCCCTGCAGGGAATTTCTTGCACGCGATGTCGTTGTTATTTTAGACAGCACTACTGCTACATGTAGGCCCTACACGCCAAAATCGCAGTTGTAAGATCACAGAGATCTGGCATTGCCGAGGTCCAGCTTCTGTTGTTGGTGTGGTCAGCATGCTTACCACACAGCAAACTGTTGATCTTAGAATCGAAGTCCTGACAGTGACCTGATGCTTTCGATATGATAATGTTGGAGGAGTTAGATATCCCAGTGGTAAAGTCCCTGTGAGCTTACAATCAGCAATTTTGGTGTCGGCTATTTGAGGAATTTCCACATTATGCCACCGGCACATTTTAGTTGGGGTAGCCATCAAACAGTAATTATCATTTCAGTTTGGGACTAGAACCATAATGACAAGGTCCAGAATCATCATTGTGACCTTGGCATCTACTGTTGTTAGTTTTAAAGTTAGAACTTTTAGTCACGTCCAATACATTTCAGGCCGAACAGCTAACCGAGGAACAAATATCTGGTAAGCAGTCACAATTTCGTTTTTCTTACCATCTTGCTTGTTTTAAAAAAATCGATACAAGCAAAGAGCAGTCTATGCAAAAAGGACCCGGAAAACTTTCTGTGTACAGCTGAGGCCCTTCGTTTAATGAAATCGGCAAAGAAAAGGCGTCGCAGTTTTGTGCTGGACAATGGGTCATATGAATAAAGACAAGCAAATGGTGTAACAGTAAACAATGTGTCCCTGTAAAGTGTCCCTCCGCTCCTATTAATCCATGACAGGATAATGTAACTATTAAATAGGATTTTGTTCCCTGGACAGTTTTCCTGGGGACATTTCCTTTCACAACTATTTTTACATACACGATGCACACACATGTACATGTACATATCATTGTCTTTGTTCCATGTTAGATACATGTATAGATAGGAGTACGTACATGAGTCAATCCGATAGCCCACATACATTTTACTAGTTACATTATGCAGATGTCATTAGCAGTTACTACTATTTAATGTTGCTATCAATCATTCCCACATTTTTGGATAATTATCTGCATGTATTTGTATCGAAATGGTTTTTACCTCAGTAATTTCTGAACGACCCGATAACAACCTGGGCCAAATTTTGAACTGACCAGACAGCTCGACTGCATCAAATAGTACATGTATGTTCATCAAATGGTCGATGAACCCGAGTATCCCCCTTGATTTTGATTACATGTAGATACTGGTGAAGGAACTCCATCTTAATTCCTCTGTCTGATACTCGGCTTGATGCTGATCAAGTATGGCAAGGATCTCTGCTGCCCCATCCTGGCACACCAGGGGCATCGCGTGACTACACCTACTGTTTCATCACTCATACCCCTGGCGTCAATAGCAGCATTTCTATTTCACGGCTTGGTCCTAGTCGCGAGTGGCCAATCAAAATGCCCCTTTTATAAACTCCCGGCGTCGTCTGTCAATCTGACTTACAGGAATACAAATAGTTTTTGTTGTACATTTTAAGTACAGTTTTGTGCGTCATGTCGGAAATTTACTGGAAATCCAAGCATTTTGCGAGACCAAATCGGGAAACTTGACTCGATTCGATCCATTGCAGTGCACTGTTCAGCTGACATCGCAACTTGCAATCCAAGGCTCTTTTGCAACGCGTAATCTGATTGGCTAATATTTGGCACGTAAACTAAATGGAACAGCTAAAAAAAAAGTTAAAGTTTAAAAAAGCCACCTTGAACAGTGTGTAGTGGGTATTGCTGCCTGGGGTAGAAGTCTGTAGTTCGACGGAATGACGCACTACCCCAGGTAGGCCTGGATGTGCTGCCCAAACTTTGGCAAAAGGAAGTACATTGTACAATGTACATGACATATATTTTATTTTTAACTTTTCGAGAAAAATGGAAGTGGTGCCGTATGTTGTTCTTGAACGTAACTTACTTCCTTACTTCCTTTTTGCCACCTATCATTCTCAGGCACTAATTGTAGAATTGAATACACCTGTCACTGATGTTAAAGGACCACTGTATTGCATCTTTCTGACGACAGCCGGCGCCACCGGCACCATGCTCCAATACTGTAGTTAAGCCTTTCGCCCCAGTGTTGGAGAATGTATGATTACAGTCTCGGTCACCCAGCCGCTGGGATCGAACAAGTTTGTGTAGCAGTACTGCGGAACGAAACGGCTGGCTGCGCGAGACTAGTTGCATGCGGTAGTTTACCAAGTCGTTAATAGAGGTCTCCCCCTTAACGCGGGTACGTGTAACGCAGGATTGGGAAGCAATACTGTGGTCCTTTAAAACTTGTCTACCTCTCTGACACTCTCTGTGGGTTTCTCACTTTTGGCAAAATGTCACTTACTTCCTTTTGCCAGTGTTCTGCAATAATTGGCTTCCTTAAAGGCTTAACATAACAGTGGTGGATGTGCATTTCCTAATCTTTTACCAACTTTTCAGAATTCAAGGAGGCCTTCGCCTTATTCGACAAGGACGGAGATGGTACCATTACAACAAAGGAGTTGGGCACCGTCATGAGGTCACTTGGGCAGAATCCAACGGAATCAGAGTTACAGGACATGATAAATGAGGTGGATGCAGACGGTAGGTGTTCGCCATGGCCACCTCCATATGTCGTTTTGCGGAAACATCGTGTTAGAGCAAATCTGAACCCAGGTTTTGGAACGACACTTAATTGGGCACCCCAGCTTTCAGAAAAGTCGTGTTGCCAAAAATATCTTTTGCCGGCAACGACAGCCGCTGGGGCGTTTTACTTTTTGGGAACTGACGCTCATTGGACGCCCATGGACGCAACAACTTAGCTGTCTACTGGTGCTGTGGAAACGAAATCTAATACGTACAATGTACTCTAAACTCCCACTTACCTGTCCCATTCCTGAACTCGGAAAAAATGACCAAATCTTAAAAGAGTTGAAGATATCGCACGCTGTCAATATTTGGCAGACTCGGGAGTGGGACAAGTAAGTGGACAGGACATTACTGTTTTTGACCATACCCCCACTCCATTACATGTATCTTCAACTTCGGATTTAAGTAATTTTTTCCGAGTTCAGAAACGGGACAGGTAAGTGGGAGTTCAGAGTAGGCCTATATTTGATCTTCTTACAGGAAATGGAACAATTGATTTTCCCGAATTCCTCACAATGATGGCCAGGAAAATGAAAGAAACAGATACGGAGGACGAATTGCGCGAGGCATTCCGAGTGTTCGACAAGGATGGTAACGGTTTCATCAGTGCAGCTGAGTTACGACACGTTATGACCAACCTCGGTGAGAAACTGACTGATGATGAGGTGGACGAGATGATAAGGGAGGCTGACACGGATGGAGACGGACAGGTCAATTATGATGGTGAGTGTATGGCAAGGGTACTCGGTTGACACGCACTCGTATGCCGCCCCTTAGCACAAACATGAACCCAACATTGCCAGTCAAGAAATCTGCTTTCTGTGGTCTCGGTGAGGGGGGATCACGATTCCTCTGAAGCTAGGAATCCCCTGCTGTTTTTCTGCGTTGCGCTGCGATTGAATACGATCGCAAGGAACTGATACTGGTCGCCGACCGATTGCTGACTGAAATTGACCACATCTTCGCCATTGGTGGAAATCACGTCAAGCAGTCCACCATGTCCACTATGGCGATCGAAACCCAGTTGCAAAGAAAAAGTCGCAAGGCAAAATCAGCTTGAAAATCAATGGTGGATTTCTAGCTTTTAAGGAACCATCTCGAAATATCAAGTCCTAACGGTCACTTCGCCTTCGGGCGACTGCTCTCCGTTCACGAGGGTAGCCAGAATTAAGGGGCGTAGTCAAGTGATATGACAACCGTTGATGGTGCAAGGTGCGTAGAAACATGATGTGTTTTTCACGTAAATGCTATGCTGCTTTTCCTTGTCTGACGTCATATCATTTTCTCTCTCCACAGAATTCGTCCAAATGATGACGACCAAATAGCCTAATGAAACCAACCTTGTGTTCATAAAGTCGGCGTCAAGGACTTAATCAGCAAGCGGCCGACATTAGAAACATCGTTTCCATGATTTCTATAGCTAATCTGTACATGTACATGTATATCAAATTTCCTGAAATTTTGTCGTTATATAAATAAACCTGCTTCGAAATGTACAGAAGTACATGTACAGTATTGTAATCAGACCCAGGATTCAGATTAATATCAACTTCGACAGCTTTTTTATGAAATCCACCCAAGTGTTGCTTGGCCGGTGTTACTAGTATATCTGCCAGTGTTTCGTTGGGTGACTGTGTCCCCTTTATTGTTGGGAAACGCTGGCAGATGGATCGACATGTTTCTCTGTGTGTCCCCTATTGTTAAGTCGTTGTTTATTCCGTCAGACAATAGGAGGGGAACACACAGATGGGGAATACTGGCAGATCTTTACACCCCCACCACACTGAGCTAGTTCACAGTATACGTTCTTGAGGGCCTGTCACACTGAAGTAGTTCTCAAAACGTCCTGCCCCGTCCTAAAAAAAATCGTAAAACGGGCTAGAACGTGTAACCCTTGGCCAAAACCCGCATCGATGTTCTGGAGCACCCTTCCCGTCCATGAAGTTTGTAAAAAGACTGTAAAAAGTTCCACTACGTCCACTCCGTTCGCACACAGTTTGAGCCCATTCGGCAAAATTTTCAAGAACGTACTTAGAACTAGCTCAGCGTGATTGGGGCATTACACCGGCGTTCTTTCAGTCGCACAGCACGTGAGTGCCCAATTTACATTTTCCTCCTGCCAGGTTCTTCACACCGACAATATTCCATGACTGTTCAGGGCCGTATTGGGGGGGGGGGGGG
>NMRB01001027.1:39660-71423 GCA_002633025.1 Notospermus geniculatus | reverse complement strand
AGTGAATTGCCATACACACCACCACCGGGTGTAAAAACGTCTCATGTTTTATTACAGCAAGGGCTTAGCGAGGAAAAGTTAGCAGGTGAGTTAGTTTTTCTGCCGTTGTCGGCTATAATTTCACCAAATGAAGTCGGTCTGTCGCACTATTCGGCATCTTGACTATCTAGGGTTGTGACATCGCTCCGCCCTCCGACTACGCTCGCAGTCTAATATGACGTAGCGAAGACAAGTGGGGTTCGAGCATGTAAATTCAGAAGCTAGTGGTATCGTTGGTCATTTCACTCATGGCATCATCTGGTGAAATTGTGGGCGAGGGACGAATGGTGGAAGAATTCAGCGACAAGGGGCCGATTTAATAGACGTTTGCTGAGCTAACCATTGGTTCCACCAAAAATAGTAGGCGTGCGAAAAATGCACAACTAAATTTTTCACCAAAAAGCCCTGTTTTCTAAGCTCTGTATAGCGCTCACTATCCATCTAAACAGGGTTTTTTCGTGAAAATTTAGTTGTATACTTTTCGCATGCCTATCTATTTTTGGTGGAACCAATGGTTAGCTTAGCAAACGTCTATTAAATCGGCCCAAGGCCGTGACCAGACAGGAAATCTGCACAGTATTATAATGGTGTTGCCTTCAATTTGCGCCTGTTTCCGATATCGGCCCACAGTCTTCGAGAAAGGCGGAGTGACAGTAAACTGTCGGCATTATTGTGATCTTTCAGAATTTAAAGAGGCGTTTGCGATGTTCGACAAGGATGGAGACGGGTCTATCACTACCACGGAACTGGGAACCGTCATGAAGTCTTTAGGACAGAATCCAACGAATACTGAGCTGCAGGACATGATCAACGAGGTTGATGTTGACGGTGAGTCAATGCAGCCCAATTTCAGCTTTTTAGTGGTTATTGGTGTCAGTTCGAATAGACAGTTTGCGAAATTAGCGGCCGCCATCTTTTTATAGATTTAGCCGAATTTTCGAACTTTTTCAAATATATTTCGAATATACATGTACATGTATTTTATTAGTTGCTTGCTTGCTAAAATATCTTTATGCATTTCTAGTGGCTTAGTGTATGACCTTTCTTTTTTGAACGCCTCTGACAGTGCAAAATTCCATTGAAAAACCCAAGCAACGGCAAAATCTTTAAAAAAAGATGGCGGTCGCTAATTTCGCAAGCTGTCTATTTGAGACAAGGACTCAGTGGCCCGTATTTTCAAAGCTGTTTTATCCGAGACCTGTGTTAACAAAAATCCGTTGTAACATATATGTACATGTATATAGACGCATTTTAAATTCATATTTTCAAGAACGCTATACCCGAAACGTTGTTTCAACATGGTTCGTGGGAAAGATGTTTTGCGCACCAGTAGGTGTTACATGTGGGGATGATTAATTTCTTGCGGTAGTGCCATAGGTCTGCAAGTGCTAAATAAAATACATTTTAGAGTTAAAACTGCTTTGAAAATATGGGCCCGGAGATTGTCGTTGTGGCAAACCAAGCCAACAGTAAGTTAGACGTGCCCCTACCTTGCTCTAGCTAAAACGCTTTTTAAGGGAGATTTAAAATATACATGTAGCGTTAAAACCCTTTGGAAAATATGAAAGTAAATAATGCGTTTTCGTCGGAGCGTTTTAAAACTAAAACAACTTCGAAAATATGATTTTTCCTAAAAACATTGTTTTATCATTTTAAAATGCATTTTAGCGTTAAAAACAGGTTTGAAAAATGGGCCAGTGTGTTTGAACTCGGAATGTACAGTGAGGGTCATCTGGAAGTTACAAAAACCTTTGCAGACAACCACATTACTCATTTATCTTCTAGGAAACGGCACCATAGATTTCCAGGAGTTCGTGAAAATGATGATGAAGAAGTCGGATTTTGACCGGGAAGACGAACTAAAAGAAGCATTCCGAGTGTTTGATCAGGATGGTAACGGTTTTATCAGTGCAGCTGAGTTACGACACGTCATGAAGAACCTTGGTGAGGATTTGACAGATGAGGAGGTGGACCAGATGATCGAGGAAGCCGATCTAGATGGGGACGGACAAGTAAACTATGAAGGTAATACAACCACTTTCTTTTATGCCCCCCCCCCCTCCCCGCGGCACAATTCAATTGAGAGACATACATCTTACAGGCGAGCATCAGAGAAGGGCGGGGCAGTACTGTAGCCCGGTTTAGTTTCGAAGCACATTACAAAACATGAGGTGATATTCTGATTACTGTGGATACATTGAAGAATCTTCTGAAATGAGAATATACATTTGGTAGCAAACTACGTTCTTGCAGTGGTATCAGGTGAACAATATGTTCTTTTTGCTTAGAATTGTTTATCCGCACGGTTTTGTACTGTTCTTTACTGAAAAATAGGTTGGTACAATGGAATCTGATGGTGGTTAATTACAGTGGATACTTTTGCGACTTGACACCTGTTTATACCTCCTGATTCTGAAATATACCAGCATTGCCACGAAATTTCTGACTGAACAAACTTTGGCTCGTCTGACTGTAGCCCTCCTCTAAGAAAAAAACCCCAGCACACTACATGTATGTTTTGAATGATATATGGCATTGATTGGAGCTTCTGAATTTTGAGAAGAAAGCATATATACCATCTTGTCCAAACAATACAGGAACAGGTCGGTATTGGCATTGGCGGGATTCGAAAATGAAACTTCCACTCCGTTGTCTAAAACTCTATCATGACAAGGTTTGCAGCAGATTTAATCGAGAGGTTAAGAAATCGCTCCGTTAACGGTAACACTAACACTAACACTAACGCTAACGTTATTTTTTACATTTGCAAATGTACGTCAGAAATAGCGTTAGCGTTAGTGTTATCGTTAACGGAGTGGTTTCTTAACCTCTCGATTTTTATTTAACTCAACGCTAGTTTACATTTCGCCCTGTCAAACTTCTTCGTCTGGTACTTTCAGAGTTTGTGAAGATGATGACGTAAAAACAAAACAGCATCAAGAACAGCACTAAAATTAAAGCGTCGGCGAAGACTGAGTTTGCGAGTTCAATGCAGTGTTGACACTGCCCAGCTTCTTCGGTCGGTATTCTACGGTATTAGGAAGGTTTAGAAATCAAACGATAAACATAAACTTTACGACAACGTTATTTTTCATACTACACATTAACCAGATTTTATATTGGATTTTCGGTACAAAAAGAACGTTGTCGTTAACGTTTACGTTTATCGTTTGATTTCTAAACCTCCCTATTCTGCCAACATACCGGTACCCGGCGACATTTCCTGATGCTGTCCAGTGTCCGTAGCGTGCTGTGCGGAAGTGATGACCTCCCTCAAGATGGTATTTGACCATATGTGACATTTCATAATCGTTTGACGGATTAGCAGTTAACATGTTAATATGAAATACTGTTACTGTTGATTGATTCGACTCAAGATTTGTAGCGTATTCAGTTTTCCAATAAAATCTCTTTTTGGTAACACTCATTAAATTCTGTTTGAAAATATCGTCACTGCACAAAATATAAGCTGTGCTTCCACTACCTGGTATTATTAGTAGGCCTAGGTGTGATAGTTCAGATGCTACCTCGCTCCGAGAGACTAAAGTTGTCATATACCGGTATGACCTATTCTTTTTGCTTGGAAACCTAGTTTTTATCGTTGACAAGCCGTTTGTCCAGCAATTAAAAAAATGCGTTTTTCTTGTAAACTTATTTTTTTTCCTGTAAACTTACTTTTATCGATTAAAGTAAGCTTTCTTCGTAACAACTTTTTCGAATAACCTGTTTTTTCAGTAACCTCTCTACTGAAAAAGACCAAGTTTTTTATCCTTGTTCTTATTGCTTGATAACTTTTTTAGTGTTTTTCTAAAATAGGTTTTCATCGATAGAATTACTATGTTATTTTCCAAAAGCAGGCGCGGATCCAAGGGGGGCGCACCCAGCGCACGCCCCCTTTCGTTCGGCCAACAAATCTGTAGAATCGACCGTGAAATTCTGAAATTTGGAGCAAATCATTGAAATTCACCGCAGATTTCAATGTTATAGCACAGTGCGCCCCCTCTTTCCCGAACTATCGTGGATCCGCCACTGAAAAGAGTAACTTGTTACAAATAAAACTAAGTTTCTATGGATGAAAACCAGCTGGGCCCGTATGCATAAAACATCTTAAGTCTAAAATTTCCCTTAAACTATTGTTCCAAACAAAAGATAAGGGAACTTAAGATGTTTTATGCATACGGCCCCAGGTTTCTATGAAAATAACTTAGGCCCGTATTCTAGAAGCCTCCTTAACTCTAAGGTCCACTTTAAGCTTTTGTATTCTGCCCTGCAAACAATAGCTAAAGGTAGACCTTAGAGTTAAGGAAGGTTCTAGAATACGGCCCTTAGTCTTTTGAAAAGAATTCATGCCTATTTCGAAAAAAGAATACGCAGGTATGTTGTTCTTTTAAAAACTTAGCTTTCTATCGATAAAAACTAGGTTTTTCAGTAAAAATAATCATACTTTACCGGACAAACACGGCTTGCCATAACCTCTGCGTAGGAGATTGTACCAGAAATGGGAGTCGGCTATCTGGTAAGCCAGTTCTTTATTAGTTACCAGAACAGTGGTCAGGCGGCAGCACCTTGCGGGTCCGCCACGGTAGCTGGGTCAACTCGTACTCGAGTCAACTCGTACCCTACTCAAAGTCAAGTCGTACCCTCATTCGTACCCCCACAGAGGCTCGACAATGCGTATGTACATGATGTATAATGCCATGAAGTCCCAGGCGAGCCTATAAAGCCCTCATTCACGACCTCTACCAGATAACATTTGCGATTACAACATGTTCCTGAAACTGCGTAGTGAGACAGCAGAGTCATGTGACTACCACGTGGTCAAGCATACGTGAGAAAATGGCGGTCGTGGGATTGACATGGGTTGGGCTGACATTGGAAGATGGGCACCTATGCATGCATGTAGTATGCATGGTCAGTCAATGCCAGCTACTAGCTGGTGATGGAGTGTGACGACTGGATCAGGTGAGAAGCTTTGTGTGTGCACTTTCAGTTGTGTTTCCCGTATTTTCACGCAATTAATTCCCAGGCCAATTTACATGATTTAGGCCTGGCCTAGGCAGGGCTAGGCTAGCCTAGCCTAGCTAGCCTAGGCCAGCTGACCATGGAAGTATTATGTATAATACTTCCATGAGCTGACTGACTTGAGTGACTGAGCATGCTGAGAATTGAGATCATGCCATCATGGTCATGACAGCTAAGCTGAGTTGAGCATGTTGAGAATGACAACATTTCATCAATGAGAAATGAGACATGATGAATGTGCCTTCTGGAAATCTAGCCCTCCGAATGTCATTAGCTAGGCCAATGAAAATAGTTTCTTGTCAATTTTTCAGAATTTGATGAGTTTTTTTTTTCATTATTCATTACCGGTATTCATTATTTTTTTCATGCAAAACACGACCCTTTTCAGATTCACAATAGCAATACAAGTACCATTCAAAAGGGCATACTTGGTAGGCCTAGAAGGCCTATGCCCATTTTAAATGGACACACCAAACCTATGCCCGTTTGAATGGTAGGCCTACTATTTATCAATTCTGAAATGATGATATTGGAAGCTTCTATAACTTCGATCCTGTCCATGTCAGTTTGTGTAGCTATGATTAAAATTGATAACTACATGTATAATGTTTTGGATTAAAACCATGAATGTCGTGTTATTTATTCACAACATGACAGATAAAACTCTTCCACTAATTGGAATTATGCAGATTTTTTGGAAATAATGAAATTTTTGTAAATAATGACAATAATTTTTTGATGAGGGGCCTAAATCAGATGCGGGCACTGAGGAGAAACTAATAATCAATTTTCATTGGCCTTAGTGTATTTTGATTGACACAGATTTGCCACAACCATTCTTTCTTTCAGAACAAAGAGTCGATGACTAGGCCTACTGGTAATCATTTCATCTGTGTCAGCCCACATTAAGCCAAGTTAAGATGGCAGGACATTTTGAAGAAGGAAAAGTGCAACCCTTTAGGGGTTATCTGTCGAGGAGAACAGGCATATTTCGAACATGGGAACGAGTGGAAATGGAAGTAAAAGTATTGTCCCGGAACACTTTCATCTTTTTCCAAGTTCCAGAAAATTCGGAATCTGATCCTCCATACCATGTAAAGGTACATATTGAAAGTCACTTGCAATTCAGCTCAGACTCTTTCACAAGTTCCATTTCATCTTCTTTCATCCACTTACACTCCTTAACGGTATCAGGTTGAACCTCTCTATTGATGATTAAGGTTAGGACTCCTTTGCGATTGACGAATTGCTGTCCTTGAGCATCTTCATTATGGGGATTAAAATGAATACAAATTTAGGATTTTGGGACTGAACTGAAGTGGATCCCATCCTCAATAGAGGTGTCCTCCTGGCAGAAGTGTCCACGGAGGGAGGTTCTCCTGGACTTTTACTGAAGTCATGGCATTTTAGTTTAGTATGAATTGAGAATCTTGTTGAATGATAACCTGTAACAAATTTTTCCTGATTATCACCAAAAAAGAATTGTTACTTGTCCAGTTATATTGGCTGGGATAGTCTACATGTACATGTATGTGGAACAAAGATGCTGTCATTCATGAAACATTAATAGGGCTTGTGTATGGGGGATGACGTCTATACGAAGGAAATCATTGATATCAGTATAGAGTGTTTGCACGTGACGTCACAGCGGCCATGTTGGAGGCATACAACAAAAGAACAGACTTTCAAAACAATCGAAGTTAATCTCCGTAGACCGTGACTGGCGACAAATTCTTTTGTTCATACCTCCAACATGGCCACCGGTGCAAACACTCTATAGTGTAAAATAGAAATTGTGAGCGGTCTAGGAAAACCCGTCGGATATCGCATTTGGGGAAAGTGTTGATAGCCTTGGTGAACCTGCACATTTCAATAGATGTACTTCGTAACAGGTAAACAGTAGCAACTAAATGCACATGAAATCTGACAGCCCTTGTAATGTTGATCATTCGGTGACATCCGACGGGTTTTCGTAGACCACCACACGATTGGAATGGGCCCATGAATTACATGTACATGTGTGTGTACTACAGTCTGATTGTAAATACCGTGGAGTGATTATACTCACTGTATCTGTCATGCCAGTATCGCTAATAATACAATGATCATTATTCAATTCAATGCATGGTTCTGCTGCTTGTTGTGCATGACTTATGGTCTTGTCATGGTTACTAATGTGCTTGATGATGCAGAATAACAATTCGCATATTTGGGACAACTTCCTTGGTACATGTTCATAATGATGAAAATTGTTACCGGTACATACACTAGAGTGTGAATGATTTGCGTTACAGCAGTTGCTTATTCTGATAATTGCAGATAATTTGAAGAGATTTATTGTCCATTTTCAGTTTAAATGTTGTTATGTTATGCCATGTGACCCGCGGAAGAGCAAAAATGTCAAAGAATTTCTGAGTATCTTTGTCAAATTTGATGACAAATCTGAGGTTCATCACTTCTTGGCTGAAAATGTTGCAGAGCAGAGAAGCTGGATGATTTCACTCGGAGCAAAAGGTTATGGCCTATTTTCAGAAGATACTGGAGAAGAAGAGGTAAGAGGATGCAGACCATACAAATTTAGGGGATTCAAAAGAACGAAGCCAAACAACATACTACAACTGGTAACAAAGTCGGATCTAGGGTGTCGTTTGGGTGGGATAACTTCTACAAAAATGCATTGTAAAAGGTGACTTCTCATTCAGCCATTTCCCAATTTCCCCTCCAAATATCCAATGCTTGCGCCCCTCCGAGCAGGGTTTTCACCAGAAATTTTTTTGAGGGTACTAATTTCTTCAAAATCAGCAAAACCCCCATGAAATTAAAGAAAATGGCCATTTTCTGTTCCTTTGAGGGTACTAGCAAAGTACCCTTAGTTCCCTCTGGCGGAAACACTGCCGAGTCTGAATAATGCTTCCATCCTAAGATGTTTTTGTTTAAATTCTTTTTATAGCCTCTTGAAAGTTGGATAGGAAAATGGGATCAGATTCACCCATCTCTTGTTTCTGGACCTAGAGTTGAGAGAAGAGGTCCAGTGGAGGGAGCCAGCAATGAAGAGAATCCACTGCCTCCTGCTTATGATAATGTGATTGGAAGTATGGTCTCGAGCATCGAGGAAGCCATGGTATGTTGAAAGCTAATTTTGGAGAAAAATTGGTTTTAAGCGTAATTCGTACTTCGACGCAAGACCATCGGCATCCAACGTGTGATCAAATCCGGATGCCGACTTCGCGGAATTGATTCATAGTCCAGCGTACTTCAGTGACGGTGACCCGTTATGAAATGACTCAAGTAATTACAGCCTCACGATCGGACGCCGACCAAATCACACGACGGGGTCGGCCATGAACGCAAGATTGCACGTGAGTTGCTGGCGATGGCCATGCGTCGAAGTATGAATTAGGCTTTATAGGGCATACATGTACTTTTCTAAAGTCCAATTAGAGTATAACCAAAGGCGATCTTTTGGAATATGGAAGAAATTTGTTCGCTTCCACTGAAAGGTGATCCACTGGAAAACATCGGAGGTTTGTAACTACTTAATTTGATGATTATTTTATGTCGTAATTTGTAGCATGTAAGTGAACCAGATTTCTTGGACACTGAAATTGTGTTTTCTTTATTTCAACGCAGGCAATACACCAACTTGAGCACTTGGATATTTGCATTGAACCACCTCCTTTACCCGAGGCCTGTTACACTCGAAGGCCTATGGATGACACCTTCCATCCACCTTACGGCCCCAGTGTGAATCGCCCCGTCAGTGTTGGTTTCGGTGCCGAGGTGGAACTGCCGGAAAAATTTCAACAGGTTTTTGATCCGTTAATTGACAAGAACATCTTCATCAATCATGAGACGAAGGAAGTCTCATGGAGTGATCCACGACCACCAAAGCCACCACCTGTTGTAGTTGAGAAAAAGGTAAACTAATTTTATCTTTGGTGTCATTATCATTCCATCTTTTTAACCCTTTGTTGGCATACATGTACCGTATGTGTGGCGGTCTAGGAAAACCTGTCGGAAGTCGCTGAATGATCAACAAGGGCTGTCAGATTGCCTGTGCATTGAACTGCTACTGTTTACCAGTTACGTAGTACATGTACATTTCAGCTATTGAAATGTGCGGGTTCACCAAGGCCATTAACACTTTCCTCAAACGTGACATCCGACGGGTTTCCCAGACCGCCTCACATATGAAATCGGCACTTGCATAAGGTGGCGCTCTCTGTAAATCGTTAAACGACCTAAGAAGAGTTTCGCTGTGCATATCCTCAGTTTACCTGGCAGGCGTATCGAAGCAGATGTTTCGTGCATGTAAACTCATGACATTGGGTCAGTGGTGCACGTACCTGAGTTGCCAAATCTCTAGGACGATGACCCAACGTCATGCACAGCAAAGGAGTTAACCCCTCAGTGCCGGACACATTTTGATGTAGATGCCACAGTTTTACATGTATGTTATGAATAATGACGCCATTTGCATTAAAGCGAATTGTTCGCGTCTGTCCAAAGTGAACCAAAAATAATAAAACAACCTGTTTTATTCGTAACAACAACTGGTAAATGCATTGCGGCGGCCGCTCCGGAAACTGTTCTGTGGAATCTTCTTTGACTCGCGCTAATAGTCCGCTTTAAAATTACGTCGCGGCATTGACACTGTCATTCCAATATACCAATATACACGTACAGCACTCTACATAATGCGCCCTCCGTGTATACAGGGGCACGAACTGTGGTTAAGTACGTGCCATCATTTTTACTTCAATCTTTCGTACATTCAGTTTTTGTTCTATGGGGATCGAAGAAGTCATAATCACCCTCGTCGTGAGCCATGTATCGAGGCCTTACGGGATCTTACGGAAATTGCTATCTTACACAGGCGAGCAAAAAATAAGGTATGGAAGTGTTTGTATACATTTATATTGAATACAAGATGTATTGCTAGCACATTGGACGTATGTGGATCAGGCGCGGATCCAGGATTTGAGAAAAGAGGGGGCGCTCTGTGCTAGGAACATTGAAATTTACGCCAAATTCCAGAATTTCATGGTCGATTTCAGATTTGTTGGCTAAAGGGGAGGCGAGTGCCCGGCGCGCCCCCGCTGGATCTGCGCCTGTGTATCAAACATACCTTGTCCATTATTTACAATGTAGTAGGCCCACATATTAACACCTCTCAGTGTAAAATGGGTCCGTAGATGGACAAATAATGTGACTGGAACAAAGAGTGCTGAAATGGGACCCTCCGCCACAAAACCGGTGTAAAGTCGCACGGAAAATGAGCCTAAATATACCGACATGACACCAGGAGATAAAGATAGAAACAGGATCACTCAGATTTCGCAATAGATAGACAACACTGAAATTGACAAATGTAACCCTGCACCACAAAACCAATCATCAGTCACTCAGAGGTTGGCAAGTTGGGACCAATGTATTTGTCAATTTCAGTATTGTCTGCGTGTCTGTTGTGAAGTCTCAGCGATTCTGTTTCTGTCTTTATCTCCTGGTGTCGTGTCGGTACGTTCAGGCTCATTTTCCATGCGACTTTACACTGGTTTTGTAGTGGAGGGTCCCAAATGGTTGGAATAAATTTGTATTGGATCATGACTTCTCACGCCATTGACTAGGGTGGTCATTGCCTTGCACCATTCATGTTGAAAAGCTGAACTTCAATTTTGATGCAGCCACATGGTTTAGAGATAAAAGCCAATGGTACTGATGGACATAGAGGGGAGGATATGGTTATGAGGGCGGTTGGATCTGGCGTCACTGGCAGAGCAGGAGCTAATGGTAATACTGTAGTAATCATTAGTTATTGTAGTAATCTGTTAAACTGCCAATGTACAAGTTTTCTCCATTCTAAGACCTAGCAGTTTGTAGTTTGGGGAAGATGGCCAAACCAAAAATCAGCCATACCAGATGGAGTATTGGCAAATATGTGATATTGCTGCTAATGGAAGATACAGTACAGGTCACAATTGACATCCCTACGGCTTCGCGTAAGTTACTCGTAAGTTACGAGTACCGTAGCGTAATTCGCGTAACTCACCTCGTAAGTTACGCGGTGAGTTGTTGCGTAAGTTACGAGTGACTTACGCGTAACTTGCGCGAATTTAGGGATGTCAATTGTGACCTGTACTGTATACAGTGCATTTCCCTGAACAGGTATATGCACCAAAATCACAGTTGTAAGGTCACACCAAACAAGGCCATCGACTGCGTCTTTAGCCTTGTCCCAATCATGTCGTTTTTTGCGTTAACTCATAAATTATAAATGAATCTGACCCCTTCTTGACCCCGCCTCCGAGCCAGTCAGGACTCGTGAAACAAATCGCCGTTTGGCACTTTCTCTTCTTTTCACTTGCCACATACATTTGTAACACGGATTTTGATTGGCACGTCGATTGGCCTTCGCACACTGATGATTGGCTGAGGCTCTGAGCTCCTCAGAAGCGGGAAATGTGATGGATTCAAACCAGGCAAGATGGCCGTCATGCCAGATAGACTGGTGAGAATCAGATGCTGGGATCTTGCCCCTCCAACTTGTCATATCAAAGGCGTCAGTGTCAGACTTCGTCGATTCAAAGATGATCAACAGCCGGCTGTGTGGTCAACAACGCCAACCAACACCAACGGGAGAAGCTAGACCCCGGCAATAGAGGTTCTTCACCAACGTCACAACTCAACGCTAATGAGCTAATTAATACATAATTAGCTATCAGCTTGGCCATCAGTATAACTACGACTCTATATAATTCAGCTCTAATTGTCTGTTTTTACAACAGACAGGCATGATAGGTGTCATTCAATCATCAGACTGCTGTAGAACATGTTATTTTATTTGACAATCTAATCATATACCAAGAAACTGAAATCATAAGAAAGTTTGGAAAATATTCCAGTTAAAATCTGATTTCTTTCTGTAAACCCCATTGACACTAACGGCCAATATGGCCGCACCAGTTCCTATGAATTCTATGCTAATTAGGGTGTGACGTCACGAAAAGAACTTCTATAATAGATGTCTGTGACCTTACAACTATGATTTTGGTGTAAAGGCGATATCTAGTTATAGAACCTGTAATCCACATTTTGTGCCTGATGTTTGATACAATTACATCGTATTGCAGCTATTCATCGTGGTCATGATGGGAACGGGGGGTCAAAGGGTGGAAGAGGCGAACAAGGAAAACGTGGTGGCGATGGATACCCAGGCACTGATGCAAGTAACTTGACTGTTGTGTTAAGTGGCGATCCGACGAGGATTCATATTTCTGGAGATATTGTTGCGGATGCCTTCCTCGGCGGCGAGGAAACGGAGCACGTTGTCTTCGTGTCTTGCCGTGGTGGTAACGGCGGCACGGGTGGTACAGGAGGACGAGGTTTGTATCAGTGGATGTATTTTCTTAAAACATATGTGACCCGCCACAGCAAACTGGAATAAGTCGTCTGAGCTTGGCAAGTTGAGACGTTTGTCAATTTCAGTATTGTCTGTCTATTGTGAAATCTGACTGACTTCACTCAGATTTAACACTTTCACGCCCAAGGCCGTGATATCACGGTATCAGTTAGGTGGCCGACACCACCACATTCTTTTGCTCATAACTCAATTATTATTGGTCCGATTGAGCTGAAATTGAAAGAGAATTAAATTCTACACAAGTTGAGTGCTTTTTCGCGCGCCTTTGCCAAACATATACACGAGTAGAGGTTAAGAGAGGGGGCTACTGCCCCCTCTCTTAACCGCGGATTTAGCGACATTTTTTTCAAAAATCGCGAAAAAATACTTTCAAATGGGTTGCGTCGCTGGGATTGACGTTGTTGGAAAGGGCTTTTGCCGCTCTGTCGGTCTACATGTCCAGTTTGCGCGCCATGCCACCGAGAAATATTTAGCAAATTTATTTGTACGTCAGTCTGCTTAAAACTGGCCCTGTCGAATGGCAGTGCTGGCCATTTCAAAACGCGCCAGTGCGAGAACGCCACGTCGCAGGGGCTTCATTCGCGAATGAAATAACGAGCGTGGTCTTGTCTATTCACTGTTAAAAAATGGCCTCGAAATCATGAACGGTTAAGGAGTAAGAGCAAAATTACTACACCCATGTCGGACCCCCTGCAAAAAGACAGTCTTTTCCAATAATGGCCGGGATTGAAAGAGTTAATATGCTGCAAAAAGGAGTGGTGCAACAAATAATGATTAAGAGGTTTTCGAAGCATTGCTCTGAAAGAGAGAAAAACTCTTTAGTGTGTTCGCAAATCGCCAAGAGAGTTGAAGGAAGTGATAAATTCTGAGGCTTTGAATAAAAACTCATTCACCGGTTTCCTTTACATGTACCTCATGAGTATGATTAGTCCATTAACCTTTGTCAGGGTTTCCACCAGAAAAAAAAAGAGGGTACGGACCCAAAAAAATTTGTGAAAAAAAAATTTTTGTGAAAAATTTTTTTGAAAAAAAAATCTTTTTGAAATTGTTTTATTTTTATTTTTCAAAAGGTTTTAAACGATGTTTGGTGCCATTTTAGGCGTATTTCGAAGCATAAAATCCCCGCGCTGGTCATGTCGGTTGTTTGGTTTCGTCCGGCATGTCATGGAAAAATGGTTACCCAACGTTTTTGAGGGTATGGATCCATACCCTGAAAAATTTAAGGGTACAGAATTTTACCGATTTTACCCTCTGGCGGAAACCCTGTTTTTCATGTTTGTGAGGTACTCTTCTTGAATTACCAGTACATGCCTGAAGACTTGAAATTCATGTTTATTTGCAGGTGGAACTGGCGGAAGGGGTGGCGCAGGTGGTGCAGGTGCAAAAGGAAAGAGGAAGTATGGCAAAAACCAACGTGGAGGAAGTGGTGGCGATGGTGGTAATGGTGGTGCTGGTGGCGATGGGGGAAGAGGAGGAACTGGAGGTAGTGGTGCTCCCCCTGGCGCTGGAGGAAATGCTGATATCGTGGCTTATGATGCCCGATTGTTCATGCTTTGTGAGGTAGGTAATTTGTGTTCCATCAAACAAAGATTGGTTTGTGTGAATTTTTCACGGTATTGGATTGTGATCTGAGTGCCAGATAAAGCATTGTTGGTATATTGGTGATGATATGTGAGCCGCTCTGGCAAAACCAGACGCTTGTCGCTCAGAAGTTGAGCCTCAACGAACTATTAACGATGACACCAGGAGAGAATGGAAGAAATAGATTCTGTCAGCTTTCATAATAGGCAGACAATATTGAAACTGACAAACATTTCGTCTCAACCTGCCAAGGTAAGAGCGACAAGTGTCTGGTTTTGCCAGAGCGGCTCACATAATATGTGGCAATCGCAAGAAAAAAATATTGCGTTGGAAGTTGCCTCTTATCAAGTCCAGAACCGCAGAAGGCACAGGCATGTGTCATCTGCACTTTCAGTTTAACACGTGTGACAAATCCCAAAGACAAAATCTTGGGGTTTGCTTTCCTTTGAATCAGTCTGTTCATTGCAGGTCGATGTAAGATCTGGTGATGGTGGTCCGGGTGGTCGAGGTGGTCGAGGTGGCCAGGGTGGTCCAGGAGGACCAGGTGGCCTTGGGATGAAAGGTGGTAATGGCCCTGGAGGTCGAGGAAGACATGGATGTTCAGGTAAGTATTTATTAACTACTGGAACTAATATTTACATGTATGTCTGGCAAACATTTGAGGAAATTGTGTCACATTTGAGGAAAGTGTTAATGGCCTTGGTGAACTTGCACATTTCAATAGCTGACATGTACTACGTACCAGAGCTAGGCCTAGTAGATTAATGCACAGGCAATCTGACACCCCTTGTTGATCATTCAGCAACATCCGCCGGGTTTTCCTAGACCGCCACACATTTACATGTACATGTAGCAATGAATTGTTGATGTAGTGTATATGTCAGTATCTCTATGCCCCACACATAATTTCAGTTTTAAAGGGAGACATGCGAAAAATATTGCCCGGCGGGCACAAGTTGTCCGAGTTGTAGCGCCGTCTGTTAAAACACGGTGACACTACGCTATATNTATAAGCCCATATTCTGAGGTTAACTTTAACGAATGACATCAAAATTTCCTGAAAAACAGGAAAATCTCAAACTATCAAAATTTTGATAATCTCAAATATCTCAGCAACCACTTGAGATATTTTGATGAAACAAAGCCCAAAATCCTTAGAAAGTTCCATTCTATCAAAACTGCAACAAAAGTCAAAAAAGAAATCCATAATAAAAATGTTGATTTTTAGGGGGTTTTCTAATGAGCTATTACATAATTATGATATTTCCAAATTTCCAAAATTTTGATGCAGAAATATGACCAAGGTTATATACTTTCATGTGGTACAAACAGTGTTAAAATTGGCCTAGTAGTATTTGAAATATTCAAGGTAGTAGGTGTAGATAAACTAATGTCAATGACTGTACATGTCAGTATCTCTATGCCCCACACATAATTTCAGTTTTAATGTCAACGTCATGTGTAAACTTCATAAGTTTTTCTACAAATCAGACTTTGCCCTTTTCAGGTCATGTTGGCTCAACTGGTCCAGCAGGACCCACAGGGCAGAAAGGCAGAGCGAATGATGAAATCCACAGCGGCAGTGTTGTTTGGCGTGTCATTGACCCCATCACAGGCAACACACTACAGATAGCTGGCAAAAGATATGATTTACACGTGTTTGAATTCGAGGTGAAAAGTGTTTACTTCTTTACTCAAACCGACTTCTGCCTTTCTTTTTGTGTGTTAAATTTTGAGCTCACCTGGTGAGCTCATACATGTACTGCGGCAGTGTGTTCGTCGTCGTTATTGTCCATTAGCAGGGCATTTTTCGTAACTGCTGGGCTATTGACCTGAAATTTGCACACATACAATGGACCCCTGGGTCAGAAAACCGAAGACAACAAGTTTCGGATCCAATTTCTGACTTGGCCACCAGGTGGCTTTACAACTGATGGCTGAATCGTCTCGGAATTTTTATCATAGGGGTACATCCAAAAATAGATAAGCGAGCTTATCTATTTTTGGTACCGGTACATCTAATAAGATACATATGCTCTATTGCTGCCATTAGAAATGAACATGCCAGGTCTGCCCCTCAGTTTTTGTGTTTACACCAAAATGGAGGGGATCCACAATCCGGGTTAAAAATTGCAGGGCTAATATTTAGCTCAATTTCCAAAGGTGGGTCAAACCCATTGTGGATCCGGTCATATTTTCGCCTGGCTCTGATCATAGGTATGGATAGACAGAGAATTGGTGGGTTAAAATGTTTACTGAGCCCACCGACAGATGTCGTTGTGCAAAAAGCGACTCAGCGATGGAGCTATAAATACCTGAAAGAGTGTTAAGAGGAAACATTGTATGCTGCAACGCACTGGTTCTTTCTGATGTAGAAATAGTGTTTCTTTAAAGGGACCCTGCAGGCAGCCTCCTCATAGGAACTTTGATGTGCTCATTACACCATAAAGGAATCAACCATAAAGGTCCAACTGACAAATTTAGCATTTTATAAATGTGGACAATATCCCTTTAAAACACCAACAGATTTGCATTCTGACGTTTCCATGTGATAGGCAAGACCCTTCTGCACATTCACTGCAAATTTTGTTGAATTCCGACTAGTTGATCTTATGATACAAAAGGTCTGAATTACATGTAATGAGAACCCCACGAACGATGTGTGTTCAGGGTCATCGGTGTACATTTGAATAGGCTGACGTACATTTGTACATGGAACACTAATTGTGCTGAAAATAGCTCAGGTATCGTCAGAAATGGAATTCAAAGCATCATGTTGGCAGGTTCATGTACCTCTTCACCACAAAAAAAGTTGAAGCTCATGCCTATTACGTAAAGCCAAAATTCAGGCAGTGAGAGACATCTGGTGGCAACACAGGAAGTGTATCCCTCAGTAAGCTCATCGTTCGCAGTTAAACCTTTATGGTTGATTCCTTTATGATTACACTGATTGGATGGCATGAAACTTTAACTCTGACATGTATCACAAATAAAATACATGTACACAAAATATAACATTTGAGCCAAAATCTCTAGGTTGTTAATTACTAGGCCACCTGTGATGAAGTGACCGCACTGATATGAGCCAGCCTAGGTCCGTGTAAACGTGTAAAACGTGTATAAAACGTGTAAACGTGTAAAAACACTTATTTCTTTTCTCTCATAATTTTTTCAGGTTTCTTCAGAGATCAATGATCATAACTTTGAACCGAATGAGAAGATATTTGTCACCAATATAGCCTTGACAAATACTGGTGATTTGGAATGTCCTGCTGGCGCTACACTCACCTTCATAAACTCAGATACCATTAAATTTATCCCCAAATCAGTTTCCCTTCCAAAGGTTAGCGTGAATTTTACAAAATGTTTTGCTTTAGTCTCTCAACATATCAACATTTTTGAAAATTTCAAATATCTCTGCAATGCGTTGATGGATTTCATCGAACTAGAATCAAATGAGTGCTACTCTTTCACCCACAATGGAAAAACTCCACAAAAACAGTGAAACAAAAAATTTGATTTTTATGGGTTTTTAAGTTGCTGATTATATAATATCAGAGTAATGCTACAAAAATACTTTAAAAGTGGGAGATCGGCACCAGGTTGAAGTTTCATATGCCAAAAACCGCATCAAATTTCTTCAATTCACAAGAAAGTTATGAAAGATTATTGGTGTGAGATTAACTTTTGCCAATAACTGTTACATGTACGTACATGTACAAGTACAAATGTCAGGATGACTTCCTTCACTGTCCGCTTCTAAAGTCAAGGATGACTGGCCAGTCTGAGATATGAATACTTCCTTATTTTAGATACCGCCCCTAGGGGGCATTCTTATAAGAGAATCATTCACTGGTAGAGTCAAGGACCTGCCATCACCTAACAGTCCAGGACCTTACAAAGGTGAAGCTAGGGTCATCTCCCGAGTCCATATGCTGAACAGGACATTTACAGATGTGAGTAAAAAATGGTTTAGCGTAACACTAATTGCTTTAGAATGCCCAGTACACCTTTTTGTTACCAGTTGGTATACTGGTAGGCGTTTATCTACCGATATGGTATTTGGCTACACAAGTTGTCTTGGTGACATTGGCTAATATTCATAAAAGGCAGCAAATGCTTTTACTTCAAGTTTTGCAGTACATTCACATTGGACATTGCTGTGAAAATCTTAAGTAAAAGCATTTGCTAACTTTTATGAATACCAGCAGTTGTCACTTGAATTTTCAATCTGTACTTTTCTTTTACTCCGTCGAAAAATCTACGATACTAGGATTTTAGCTCAAACGTATTTTCAAATTTTTCAGGGTACTTATGCAGAAGTGATAGAAGTGAAGTACCCAATTCAGTTGAAATCCATCAAAGTCCCAACTCAAATGGGGAGAGGGGAGGAAAAATACTTTTTTATAACCGTGAGTGTTGTTCTGCCTATAGCCCTGGGGCCGGTTGCACAAAACTCATGTTAGCGCTAACATGGTGTTAGCGCTAACTTTTATGTTAGATGACGTCAAAATCCATTGTCATTTTACGTCATTTAACATGATGTTAGCGCTAACATCATGTTAGCGCTAACATGAGTTTTGTGCAACCCAGCCCTGGCTGTTTTAAAGCGAATCAATAGCGGATTTTGTTTACATTTGGCTGGTGTTTGTAAACACAAAATTCAGCCAGTCAGAATGCACGAAAATTTCTTTGTTGACATTCTGGAGAAGTTTGTTTACTTTTTTTCCCAAAAATTCGTCCCCTTTCAAATTCTATTTCTGAATCAAATTTTAAGTACCGGTAGTGTGAAAGCAGTGTTTGGTGTCTCAAACTTTTCAGTTATTGCTTCCGAATCTAGTACCTGTCATCTCTGGGGTCTCAGGTTGGATATACCCAGTTAGACCTGATAGTCAAGTGATAGAGGGGTGACTCTCATACATATTGCTAAAGCTGAACAATTTATTTTTTGTTGACTTTCTAGCTGTCAAACATTTCATCTATGCCATATGGGGAAGGACCTGACAGTGGAGGTTTTGTCGATGTTCGGGTAAGTGTGGGCCTTGAGGTGCTTCTTGTTTGAGAGTTCTTGTGCAAGTTGGCTCTCAGTGGTCAACTGGGCAGTAGACTATATAGAGGTCTGGGGCCGTATGCACAAAACATCTTAAGTGTAAAATTTCCCTTATCTTTTGTTTGGAACAATAGTTTAAGGGAAATTTTACACTTAAGATGTTTTGTGCATACCGCGCCAGTTGTGTTATTGATGTGAAGTGTTAATCATCAGGAATCAGCAATGGTGAATTGTCCTTTCAGAGCCAACTTGTGTGTGAAAACTGAGCAAAAATGACTTTGTCTTGTGCGAGTTTTGAAGTGTATTAAAACACAAGGAGGAAGGAAGAAGTACATGTATTTCTGACGATATGAGACAGTTTTTGCTTTAGTTTGAGCATGTTTACATTCGTACATTGTACATGTAGGCTACATGTTCATGTACAGTACAGGTCACAATTGACATCCCTAAATTCGCGTAAGTTGCGCGTAACTTACGCAACAACTCACGAGCTATGTTACGCGTAACTTACGAGGTGAGTTACGCGAATTTCACTAGCTACGCAGTGATTTACGAGGCGAGTTACGCAATTTTGGTGAGTTACGCGAAACCAAAGTCGTGAGTTACGTGTAAGTCACGCGTAACTCGGCCGTAGGGATGTCAATTGTGACCTGTACTGTACACATAGCCTCTGTTTTTATGTAAATAAACAGACGTCAACCTGTAAAGCTTCCAATGGTCTGGCTTTTATCCAGTTTATACTCCATTCTATTTCAGGTCAGATTGGACAGACGATTACTGCCCGTTCCGCAACGAGCTGAAAATGAGCCATATGTTTTCTCGTTTGAACCTACTCAGGTCGACAGTGTCTGTTGTAAGGTCTCTATTACCTTTACGTACTTGCAAATTTACGTACTTGCAGATTTACACACTTGCAGATTTTGCATTGTTTGAAAAAAAATTTCGTTTTGATTTCACTTGTAAACATAGATCAGGGAGTGTGACACTCAAAACACAATCCCAAATCAAAATTGACAAATTTGGAACAATAGCCTCTTTTTGGAACCATGATGTACACTCTATTTGACGCCACAGAGCATGTCTGCATGACATGATGTTCATTTCAACACACTTGAGAGCTTTTGAAGATGAGGCTGATTTGTCAGTCATCCAAGACAACCTCCATCGGATCATCTACCGGTAGTCTTGGTGTTCATGTCGCCACACTCGGTTCTCAAGTTTGTCTTGCCTTAGTACAGTTATGGCACCTAATTCATCGTACTGATTCAATCCAATGGTTGCAGGTTTTACGGATTGACCCCGGCAGCACTCTCACATTGACATTTCCTGTGTATCTTGATGACAAGGCCGAACTTTATGACCAATGCTTGGTTGAAGTTGACCTGTATTTGGTGAGTTGACTTTTAACTTATCTCGTGATCTACCCCTAGGTTTGAGCAGACAGTGTTTTCTGTTCAAGTTTTCTAAGTGCCTGGGAAATGAATTGGAGCAAAATTGGAAAAAACGTTCTTCAGATGGTTTACCGGAACAAAATTTCTTCAAATAATTTTCAATAAATACCATAGGATTTGAGAAAACTTTGACAGAAGATACCGTCTGCTGGACTCTGGGGAGTTAAATGCTTCTGCAGTCTCACGTGTAAAGCAAATTAAAAAGTTTGCAAGTGGAGAAACAATCATTTTCTTACATTCTCTTTGGTGTTTTCTGATATTGTGCAAAGGTCAGCTTTATATTCCCTTAAATACAGAACGTTAGGTCACACGTCACAAGACGTACACCATGGCGTGCCAATCGGACAAATGCTTTGTAAGGGCGTTAAATTTCTCACTCTCCTTCATTCCCCTTCAATATTTCAGCGTGGTAAGCTGATCGAATACAACCATACATTCATTCGTGTGTGTCCGTACTACATGAATCTTGACCCTCCGGCCGATATTTTATTTGTGACCAGTCCAGAGCTTGGTAGGAAGGCATTCACTTTGTGGCAAACAGTGTTTGATTGGCTGAACGTTTCCTTGGATTTTTGGGATTCGGAGAGATACGATGGCTTTTCCATTGAGAACAGAACTGGAGAGAGACACAACGAGTTCAGGAATGTGGTAGGCATCTTAAATTATCAACGGTTCATATTGCTACGCCCTTGGACCACACTGCAGAATGTTATCCGTTGGCGAAGTGACTGAAGTCGGTAATATTTCAAGATGTTGGTCTGACATACGTTAGGGCCTAACTGGGCGCTTGCGAAACCTGAGGCGTTAACATTTAGGGTTAATATGTACTTTCAGTTTTTGCAGCCATATACAGTGGAACCCCGGTCGGCGACCACCCCTATAACGCGACCACCCCGGAACGACGACCAGTTTTCAATTGTCCCGATTGTTTTTCTCTTTATTTCCCTTTAGAGAGTTTCACTAACGCGACCACCCCGCTATCCAGACCGCGGCCACAGCTTTGGCTGTCCCAAGTGGCAATTAGCACCTCGGTAACACGACCACCCGCAACCTAATTAGGGATCTGATTATCAAACAAAGGCGAGTCAGCAACATGCATGTACCAAACAGGACCAATTAACACATGACATACGCCGTCCGCATGACAGTTGCGGTCAGCGGTCATAAAAGGCAGGCCTAAGCATGAGACGGGCGCAATATTTACACGGAATTCACCATTTCCACACCTGCCGGTCCTCCATCCTACTCGTCACAGTGTCAGTGGGCTATCTGCTTACTAGTATCAGGCCAGGCTGGAAGTGGTCTAGTCTGGTTTATTAAACGAAACATTGATAAAAAAGAAAATATGACACTCAGTATACTTCGGTCTGGATCGGCACTCATCGGGCCGATTTCGGTAAGGCGACCACCCCGCTAACGCGACCACTTTGGGTCTGTCCCGTGGGTGGTCGTGTTACCGGGGTTCCACTGTACAATGGACCTTTTTTATCCCAGTGGCGCGGCACTGCAAGCTGTTGTACCAAAGACATTAAGAACCGAGAAAAGAAATTCAGTAATCGAAAAAAGAAGATACAACTGCTTACAAGTGGCGGTAGTTTGTGGTTCCTCATTATCAGTAGCCAAACTAAGCAGTCGAATGTTTTCTTTTCAGCCAACGTGGGTTGATAGATTTAGGGGGAGGACCATCATATGTAGCAAAATGGTGTTATCAGATCTCCATCCTAAAGATCTCCTGTCGCATTTCTATGATTCAGAAGGTGTGGATCAGTTGTCATCACTGATCTACATGCCTGATGGCGCAGGGTGGGACAGGGTGCAAAACTCGGTCTACACCATGAGTTATCATTTAGTCGAAGGGGAAATGACTGTTGATATTGGTGATAAGTTCTCAGGGAAACATCTTTTCAAGCCTTCATGTGACGATACAGATACTGCCCTTGGGTGAGTTGTGAAGATATGTTATGCGTGTGTGGAATTACGCAGGTGTTGTACTTTAGAGGCCTAGCCTAGTTCATACTTCGACGCACGACCATCACCGGCAACCGACACGCGACCTTGCTTTCGACACCAACCCCATAGTACGATTTTGTCGGTGCCCTATCGCGGGACTGTGAATGCTCTCAGGAATATGAATCAACACGACTATGTCGGCGTCCAGATTTCAATCGTGAGTCAGACGCCGATGGTCGTGCGCCAAAGTATGAACTAGGCTTATCTTTTCATCCACAAGTTTAAGATCCCAGTTGGAGCTGCTGAAGGTAGGCCTATGAGCAAACTAAACGTCCTGCCAAATGGTGGATGTGCATTTAAAGACTTTCATACACTGAAATCATGCACCGAGTCACAAATATCTTGGTCTTGCTAGAATAGATGTTGAAGTGTCTGCAAAAGTAAGGTTAGAAAATGTCAACTTTTGTGGAGTGTTCGTGCAAAGTAATGTTGAAAAGAATGTTGCAGTGATTGACGTTGTTATGCAGTGTGTACATGTATGTCGTATTCAGTTCATCAACCTACGGTAATTGCTATCATGGATGACTTTGGAGAAATCATGACATGTATTGTCCCTATAATTTAACTTCGTTTGAAAGGTTTCTGTGATGATAATTTCAGTGATTTTTGGCTGTTTTCATTGCTGTTCAGTTCTGTCTGAACCGGGCATTTTTGTTTTTCAGGAGAATCCAAGAAATCATCAAAAAGCTCGAAAAAGAAGACCCAGCACACTCGTACGTCTTGTACTACAAGCAGGTGAACTATGAAAAGACTAGTACCATGAAGTATTCATATGGAGACGCCTACATCAAGAAAGTGCCTTTAAATCAAGCTGCTGGACTGTACCTGACTGTAAGTCAGAATCTACACCAGTTGAACGTAGATAACCTTCGGTTGTCTCCCATGACCAGAGAAATACCCATTGGCTCTAATTTGGCTCAGGTACGCTAATCTTGTTGCAGGTTATATGTATGCATTCCTTTGATTTGGTTTTCCATCCAAAAGCTCAGTCAAGCATGTATTTTGTAAATATTTCCTATGAGTTTTCGTACTGTACTAATGCCGAATAGGTTAATGTCGTCCTGGGTATAACAGAAATATACCCAGGTTCAATGTCGTCCCACAAAACTATACCCTGGGTATTGTTCGATCTACAAAAGTATACCCAGTAGGCCCACCGTAGTTTTGAGCCTAGGTCATGTAGGTACGAGTTAGGAACGGATCTCGCATGATCAACAGGGCCGCGCGTGATTGGTACTTCTGTCGTATATCTGTGCGGCATGTTCGTGACAAATGCCTGTATTGAGAACATGTTTTTCGACTTGTCATGCTTGTGGTCATGTGACATTTGCGAAAACAATCTCGTTTTCAGGTGCTGTAGCCAATCCTGGGTACACCTATGTAAATTGAACTATACCCAGGGTATAGTTTTGTGCGACGACATTGAACTTGGGTATATTTCTGTTATATCCACGACAACATTAACCGATTCGGCTGTACTAATGGACTTGTTTCTTGGGGTTAGATTTCTCGGTGTTCTGCAGGCAAATGTATTCTGCAAGGACAGATTTTACTTGTTTTTGGCCATAACTTTCTTGATGATATCTGTTTTTTTTTCATTTTGAACAGGTGATGTTGTTGTTGATTTTGGCCGCCTCACCAAAAGTGAGGACCTCTATGTTAAAATCACAGAAAAATTCAGACAGAGTTGTCTTAGTGTCACCTACTGGAACAGAGTACACAATAATCCTGTTGTTGGTTATGGCATTGGAATCGTACGTCTGCTTCGAGGTACAGGCACAACCAAAGGTAAAACATAAAAAATGTTACATCTGTTGGACAATATTCTATCCGCTGATAAGTTGTGAGAGATGGAGGTGATATTTTCGTTGAATTGAAATAATTTTTACGCGTATTAAACTTGCGGATGTGATAGGACCGCAGAGACCACAAAATTAAGAAGTCCGCAAAAATTTCCCGTTTTACAGTATTGTAAGTCATTGTCCTAGTCTTATGCTGATTACATAAATCATGTAGTTCAATTTAATTTCCAGAATCCCGCCCGGTTGTCTGCTGTTGTGCAAGAGGTTTGTGACAACCCTAACGATTACTGCGATGAGACCATAGCTCTCTATTCACATGTGGCTGTACTGTCCTACCTAAATGAGATTAAACAATTCCCAGAGTCCTATCAGCAGAATGCTTCTAACCTGTATGAGAAGCTCAAGTTGGCATTGTCAGATATAACAGTAAGTTTTAGGCTATTTACATATTTTTATTGAATTTTGAAAGTGAGGACAAAAAATTTTATGCCGAGTTTTCCTCATCGTATATTGCAATATCTTAACATTTTCACTCCCTGCGCCTGGTGCAGATCCAAGCTGTCCAGACCCACCCCCACAGCAACCAAAGTTTTTCATCAGGATTAGCCAGAAATCCCATTTTAAGAGCATGGGATTTTGAAGTTTTCTGGGGGAGAACCCCCAGACCCTCTCGGTGCCCGCCTCCTACAGCCACCTGTGACCACCAGCTGGGGAAATAGGGCCGATCTAGCTGTCACCAGCTGAACTGCCGATCAGCTATAGATCTGCCGATTTGTGCACCTGCTGATTGCCAGAAATCATCCCATCAAGCTGTGTTTGTTAAGAAAATGCATTTGTGCATGNTGCAGGTTTTAAAACATGCTGTACAAAAAGTAGGGGCCTAATGTACATTCACTGTACATTCAGTGTTTGTTATTAGGCCTACTTTGTGGGGAAAAATGGCCTTCTTTGGCAAGGTATCTAGGCCTAGGCCTAGCTACATGGCCTATTTGCCATGTAGGTAGACCTAGATACCAGCCAAAGTCTGCCATTTTTTCCCAGAAGGTAGGCCTGATAAAAAACACTGAATGTACAGTGAATGTACACCATTGATATACTGCATGTTTTAAAACCTGCAATTACACAAAACTTCCATGAAAAGAAGGGCCTAGGCCTAAGTCTGCAATACCTACCAATCACAGTCATTCTTCCCTTCCACTTTACAAGGGCAGATTCAGAGACAGGCCCCTAATCAGTTGGAAATACGACAGAAAACCCAGAGCTTCAATGCAGCAACAGAACTCAAAATTTGAAAATGGAGGGAAAATGAAAACGAGGCTCCTTTGTCCCAAAACCGGGATCCCAGTCTAACCGGGATCCCAGTCTAACCGGGATCCCGGTTACACCGGGATCCCGCTGGGATCCCAGTTAGACTGGGATCCCAGTGGGATCCCGGTGGGATACCACTTTCCCTTGATTACAGCCAACTGGGATCCCGGCGGGATGTCTGAATCCCACCGCGGGATATGCATATCCCACCGGGATCCCGGTGGGATCCCGGTTTTATCCCAGTTACTTTTTCTATGGGGTTTGGTTAGTCAGTCGGATCGGTGGCCATAAAAACCCAACATAGTGATTGGATAGCTTCACTTACGAAAAAAATTACTGTCTGACGGGCACTGTTGCCCATCCTCCCACAGCAGAGCTTTCGTCTTGCTCCTCTTCAAATGTTTGCAGTTTGTCATCAAATGATGCAAGGTAAAAACTCTGCAGTGAGATGCTGTTGCTAAACACCTTCATGAGTAGAAAGTTAACTTGACTGAAGAAGACTAGTTTCAGACTTCAAATGACACATCTTTGCCTGCTACCTCTTCAAGTGATGTTGAAGATAAGCTTCAATATGTCCCCTACCAACAGTAGACTACTGCCTGGCAGTAGTCTAATGTTTATCTACTTCTTTCACCATGTTCACACCTGTATACCTCCTGCCAAATCAAAATGAGAAAATCTGGTCTATACTGCAACAATACTGCCAAATGGCAGTAGATAGAAAGTAGACTACTGCCATCTACTGCAATACTATTTTATCTCTACTGCCAAGTGGCAGTCGTTGGCAGTAGACAACTGCACCTCTACTGCTGTTTATCCACTGCATTTCACTCTGTACTGTTGTTATTCTACTGCAAAACTACTGCCTGTTGGAACAGGGTTGTAGGCTACACAGTTTCGCCAAACTCATTCTTACGGTCAACTAATTGACCTATTGACTTCCTGCCATATGCTTGACGGCATGAAGTAGGCCTATACCAACGTGGCACCCATGATTGGATTCAGTGAATCTGCTGACTGTGTGATATTTCATGGAAGTGTTTCCCTGAATTGTCAAGATATAGAACGCCATTGTGATGAAGTCTTATCGACTGCTCAACCAAATCCTGTTTGTGCTGGATACTAGATACTGTTATTTTTGACTACAAGTTGGTTTGAAAATGATGGTATCGAGACATAAGAGGATGGAAGCTCGTGATCCATGTGCAAGATGTGGTCTGAGAACGCATGATTTGTGGAGGTGTAGGTTTAGGCACAAAAGATGTTGGGGATGTGGTCGGATTGGCCATGCAAAGCGAGTTTGTCAGTTTGCGGCAAAAAACAATCGACATGTCAACTGGTGAGTATGCTGCATTTGTGCCCCTCTGTATGTAGAATAATTTGTTGGTGGGTTCCGCTCGTGAGACCCTTGAAAGTTTCTATTTTGTTGTTCGTTGATTTACCGGTAGGCTAACCATGTCCATGATTCCATATCGTTCATCTACCCACTTCATACTTTTTGCCTCTATTCCCATTCGGGCTGAACACCAGGGAAAATTAGTTCCTTGAACCGGCAGTAGATGGCGCCCCACGCCCGCCCGCCAGGGTCACGTGTGACCTGCCATCTTCAGTTTTATTCCCTGGTGTTGACAATAAATGACGACGCAATTCTACTTGTCTGCTAAAACACAGTTTTCTGGTATGTAGTTCCTCGTTGTATTTAGAGTTAATTGATCATGTTGACTGTACTTCAAGTCTATTATGGTAGTGCTTGGAATTTCTGATGTGGGCCTCAATGAGGCCTAGGCATAGCTCTGGAATCATGATTGCTCTCGGTGTTTGTTCGGGCTTTTAACAGATGCTATGATCATTCAATTAAGGATGATGTCATGAGTACAAAAAGATAGGACACACTACAGGATATTTGTACTACATTCGTGATTTCAGTCAGTATTGCTGTGTTGACTGCTGCCCCTAGGGCAAACTTTCGGTTCTTCCCACTCCAAATCTTCCTTGTGCGATTTTGCCGTGTCCTCTGTAACCCTTTCAGATTCGCTCCGTCCTCGAGGACACAAACCCAAGGTGATATTGGTGAAGTGACTGACACTCGGTTACATCACCTAGGATTCCATCATGTCAGTGGTGTGGTTCTTGCCATAACTGGTCCAGTTCGCCTTCTGCAAAAACTGTCTTCTACACCTGATGTAGCTGAAGGTACCAGGTCAATAATGATTAGACCTGCTGGCATATTCTTTGGAGATACACATTGGAAGCTTTCCAGCTCGCAGACCCATTTCCTCAGACCATTCGATGGATTTATAGCTGTGGGGAATTCTTAAACAGTAACTGGTGTGATGGCAGTGTCTGGTGGGGAGTCCCTTCGCCAGACAACACTTCTGATTAGTTCCGACCTCACTGACGATCTCCCAGACAGTTATGATTATTCCTTTAGAAAATGCCTTCAAAGTCAAACATTTACTTAATGATACATGTGGTGTCTGAAGTTTTTGACCGTCCTTGACACTGGACAGTGAATCAAATCCATGAAGATTTGGTAATGCATTCTTCTGGAGGATTAGTTGATCAGCCTATCTTCGATACACAAGTTCAACAATAACTAATTCCATTAGACAAAACACAGGCCTGGAATTTTTTGGAATATGATCTAGATCTGTCGGTGTGCACAACAATTTGGAAGATTGTGTACATGGTTGTGTCACACTTGCTTGTTCCGTATTTGTTCAGGATAAACTTTCCAAGTATTGTATGTTGTTGTGGTTTGGAGAAGGATATTTCTGTGTTGGCGGGATCCAGCGGTGGATGTGCACAACGTAGGATGTCTGTGAGCCTAGCAAGTCTGCTGGATTTCCAACCTTGTTCAAGATGTGGCAAGGGTGCTCATGACTCTGAAAAATGTCGGTACAAGTACCGACCGTGTTGGGCCTGTGGTCGTATTGGCCATGCGAAGCGCGTTTGTTTTCTTGCCCCTGAGAACAGGAACAGGCCTTTCACTCGGTAAGGTATTAAATTCTTTTAGTTGACAATAATGGGAAACAGGACGAGAAATCTCCTTATGACACTTTAACTGTGTTGCAAATGTTGTGAATTGTGCTTATTATGGGCAATAATCCACGTTTTAAGCCTTGAGAAATTTGATGAAGCATTAAGGTGCCTACAGGCCGACATTGCGTCTTGAAGCAACTCGACGAATCCGTCGCAGATCAGAAAACTACCACGCGCAGGTCGACATTTCAGCGATTGAGAGGAACTTGGAGCAACTGGCAGTTCCTCGAACAGCAAGCTCAACTAGCGAATCCGGCAGTTGCTCGGAGACGCAAGCGCGCTCAGGTTGACAAAATCAGCAACTGATCAGTCACTCAGAGTTGCTTCCATCGCCGGAAAGCTAGTTGCCGCGAGTTGCTTCAAGACGCATTGTCGACCTGTAGGAACCTTTAGACCATGTGGACGAGCTGGCTTAACCTTGTCCAAAAATGACATTGGAATGCCTGCTGTTCGATTCGTTTCTGATCCTTCCATGTCATATTTGTTAGCTGTCTCGTCCAGTCCATCAACTGCACTGTGACAATAAAAATCACTCCGTTTGATGAATTTGCTTATCCATCTGTGCTTTTGGTCGTCACAGCCCATGGCTTATTGTCATCACCAACACAGTCGCCGTTATTGAAATAACGAACCGTGTTATTGCCATATCATGGAAGCAAAAAGCTATATGGTCTATATAGTACACTGCAATCCCTTTCTGTATACAAAAAAGCACTTAAGCCAAATATTACTGATGTTGTGATCTGCTGATTGGTGTGGGTGTGGTTCAGGAGAGGCAAAGTTCTGTAGGCAGATGAGTACTGTAAAGCAGGAAAATTTCGCGTGCAGGAAATTTTCGCGAATTTCGCGAGAGTGTATGAGTCGCGAAAATTTCCTGTCGCAAATATAAATACAGGCAAGTGACAAACATGGTCTGTGAAAAAAACTGAAAAAAATGGCAGAGACTCGTGAAAATATCCTGCCGTGAATATGTCTATAAATCTTGATTCGCGAAAATTGCCAGCCGCGAAATTATCTTGCTTTACAGTACCTGTCTTCTTTTGAGACTCACTGCTTCAATCGGATGCTTGATGTTTTTAATAATCTTTGAGCAGGTATATCGAGAAAAAAGTAGAGCATTGATAATACTTCAATGAGAACTACTGCAGTCTGGGACAGTGCAGATGACATCATTTACTTGATCTGTGGAATATTGTTGTCCAATCAGAATTATCACCGGAGGGAAAAGCAGGTTGATGCTGAATATTGCGTTGTCAACAATGAAGCTGTGAAGTCCTAAGTGCATCTCTTTCATGGTGAAAGGCAGTGGGTCATATTCTACAGGGTGGGCCAGAGAAAGTGTCCCTCAAACAATAGGGAAACAATAGAAATGCTATTGTTCGAGGGGCACTTTCTCTGGCCCACCCTGTAGAAGCTTCCTCAACTCTAAGGTTTACCTTCATCTAGGATACGAGCCAATGGATAATAAGAATAAAGACTACTTAAATGCTTTTACGTGAATTTTGCAATACAAATGCACTAGGCAATAATTTGAAGTAAAAACATTTGCCAGTCTTTATTTATATGACCCAATATCTCCATTAGTGATCAGTGGGCGTAGGGTTGATTGACATAATAGCTAAAATCTTTGCAACACTCCACAGGTGGTACTTCATTCAACCATATTCCAACTGATAACATTTGGAGTTCCTGTCTTCCACCACTGGAGGGCAGTATAGTATCGAGATTACCTATCCATATGAGAAGAAAAAGATCACATGATCAGCAGGCTATGATCAGCCCTACTGATAATTTGAAATTGCAAAAAAATCTGAAGAAAAATCTATCAAAAGATGATCTACAAGTGGCCTCAGCCGCTGCAGAGAAATTGCACTGCGGTAATTGATGGTGATGATCAAAGGAACCATATCCCATCTCATGCAGGTAGTAGCGATAGATCGTGTCCTATGGGGCGTGAATGTCGCGATACTGCATAGATCAAAGACCAGAATTGACAAGCAGACGCATTTATCATACGCCAAATTTTCATCGATGTCAGCACAAGTGGTTAGAATTGTTGGTGTGATTGTGATTTAGTGGTGACGCGAAGTAGTTTGCGGCCTGGAGGATGTCGTCGATCATACTCAGGTGATGTTGTGCGCGAACAAAGGAAAGCATCGATTGAAGTGAAATTGGGCAAAGAAATTAAAATTGACTGTGCCATCATGGGGTAAGATGAAGTACAGTCGTTACACTCAACATTTCTCTTTTTAAATGACGGGCCTATCTTGATGTACTCGCTCCCTCTGGTGCCGAAACATGAAGGCTGCAATTGACATGGTCTTTCCATAAAGGTACTGTAACACTGAAGTTGTTCTCAAAATGTCCTGTCTGTCCTAAAAAAATCGTAAAATGGGCTAGAACGTGTAACGTTGGCCAAATAAGTTGTCTCGAAGTTGTGGAACACTCTTCCCGTCTGAGTCCATCTGTAAAAGACTGTAAAAAGTTGTCACTATTGGCTCACTAAGTGACCCTTATTTTCGTGTCAGATTTTGCGTTTCCAATCGATTGTGGAGTCATGTTTTGTCCAATGTTATTGATCATGGTATATATATAAGGTGAATTGTATGTAGTTTTGTCTGAAGTTAACGAAATTTTGATACGTTGCATTGTTTTTGAGATATTGGGGTTTTTTGGGCCTGAAAGAGCGGATGCGTATTGTGCTTGAGGCTGGATTTTCTCCCTTTCAATGAGAAATGAGTTGGGTCTGAGGCGGACGAAAATGGGCCGAATCTGATTCGCACGAGCGTGAGATAACTGGGTTGAATTGTGTACGGAACTTGGCTCGAAAAATATTCAATTGGTCATTAGTTTTTGTTTATGAGTGCGTTTGATTTTATCATAACGTCGTTGTCGATAAAAAAGAGACCGAATCGACGGATTTTTTCCGAGAACGCAAGACTAGCCGTACCATTTACCTGGTCGCTTGTTTTACTTCAATCGTGTCTGCACGGATTACGCTACCACGAGTGCAGCTGTTATATGGCACATGTACATGT
>NMRB01001027.1:22602-39405 GCA_002633025.1 Notospermus geniculatus | reverse complement strand
TGGATCCGCCACTGTAAAATAGTGATACAACCTATTACAGTATTCGAATTGTCCATCTATTTTCTCTTACTCCCATTCATAATATATATAGGAAGTCAACCTGCAGAATTTTACTAACAAATTTTCGGCCCCTTCACACTGTGAAAATCCAGAAAAGACCCATTCATAACCCTCCACTTAGTGAGCCCGTGTCGCCACCAGGCTTGTATCCACTCCATTCGCACACAGTTTGAGCCAATTCAGCAAAATTTTCAAGAACATACTGAGAACTAGTTCAGTGTGATGGGGCATAACCTCCCAGAAATGTTTCCTGGACTGCAGAACAACACGAGACAAAGAGAAGGTAGCCTGAGTCTTGTGACTGAACTTCAGAGTGATAGATCCTTCGATCTCCCGCTTTGTCCTCTGTTTCTGTCTGGTAAGGGACACGTGCATCTGTCTGCTTGTTTCTCAGACGTTTGGGGGAGACTCTTAGATCTGTGTGGGTCTACAAAGCCTTAGATATACATAGCCCTTAGCGCTCTTGTAGCCTTTGATGTTGTCTTGTCTGTCGAGCGGGTAATGTCCCTCACAAGGTTTGGTCTTGATGGTCAGGTAGCAGATAAAAGTTCTAATCCAGTTGGATAAAGTTCTGGTGAATGGAGTGGATGATTTCATGCTGGAGGCTGCTGGTCAACCTTTTGTGGTTACACCTTTGATCGTTGTTGTTGCCAGAAGTTTTACATTATCCATTGCCATTAGCTCCTACCACCACCAATGTTCGTGTCTGCAGAGCAAAGAAAGCCTCTCAAAAGTTTTGTGTTTCTGGCCATCAAGACAACACCTTGTGAGGGATATTCCCTGCTCCACAGGCAAGACAACATCGAAGGCCAGAAGAGAGACTGGATAGGGACTTCTATGTCACCAGGCCATCACGACCGAACCCAGAAGTGCATATCCAGTCTATCTTCTGACTTCTGATGTTGTCATGTCTGTGGAGCAGGAAGTACCCCTCGCAAGGATTGTTTATGGTGGCCATAGGTATCGTGGGAGTCTTTACCTCATCATGCTCTCTTTTAGCAGTGTTGTCTGTCTGTGGAGCATGGAATCCCTCATGAGTGGTTGTGATAGGCCAAGTAACATAGAAGTCTTTATCCAGTATCTCTTCTAGCTTTCAATGCTGTCTTGTCTGTGGAACAGGGAATATCCACCACAAGGTTTGGTCTTGGTGGTCAGGAACATGGAACGCATCCAGTCTCTCTTCTGACTTCTGATTTTGTCATGCCTGTTGGGCAGGAAGTACCCCTCGCAAGAATTGGTTGTGATGGCCGTAGTCATCATAGAAGTCCCTACCGTATCCAGTCTCTCTTCTGGCCTTCCGTGTTGTGTTGTCTGTGGAGCAGGGAACTTCCCTCGCAGGGATTGGTTGTGATGGCCTGGTAACATAGAAGTCACCCCATCCAGTCTCTCTTCTGGTGTTCGGCTTCAATGTTGTTCTTGTCTGTGGTGTAGGGAGTACCCTCGCAAGGTTTGGTCTTGATGGCCAGGTAACTAGAAGTCCCTATCCAGTCCCTCTTCTGGCCTTCAATGTTGTACTCTTGTCTGTGGTGCAGGGAGTATCCCTGGCAAGGTTTGGTCTTCGCGGCCAGGTAACATAGAAGTCCCTATCCAGTCCCTCGTCTGGCCTTCAATGTTGTGTTGTCCGTGAAGCAGNGTCCTTACCTAATCTCCCTTTTGGCCTTCAGTGTGGTCTTGTCTGTGGAGCAGGGAACTTCCCCTCCTAAGGTTTGGTTGTGGTTGTTAGGTAACATAGAAACTCTTATCTAGTCTCTCTTCTGGCCTTCGATGTTGTCTTGTTTGTGGAGCAGGGCATATCCCTTACAAGGTTTGGTCATAATGGCCATAGATCTAAAAGTTCTAAGTTCTGTTGAATGGAGTGGATGATTTTCATGCTGGAGGCTGCTAACCTTTGTGGTTACATTTTCGATCATCTGTCATTACCAGAAGTCTTAGATCCCCTTCTCATAGACAGACGGACCATTATAGGAATGGAAGATTTGGTCCATCAAATGAAAATTGTTCTGTGGTGATCAAATTACCCGTGGGTTCCATTCCACTGATTGCATCATTATTGAGGCTGGGGGATGAGGGCTGCTTGATGTTGTGTGGGTTCAAGTTGTGGTTTGATGAGTCGTCTAAGTCCACACCAACTCCTAAATTTACCATCTGGGACAGGATTGATAACTCATATTTAACAACAATGTACCATTCTTGATTGTTACCAGTTACCATGTGTTTGGTGTTAGGAAACTTCCAAGTTTGATCTGCATGGCAAGGATGTAGAGCAGTTTGAGACACGAAGTATCATAGTGGTATTCTGCCCAAGAAGGTCGATCATGTGACGAGAATTATACTTGATCTTGATTAGAATGCTTTTGAAATTGGCAAAATAACAAATTAGTGTGGAAATAATTACACTTCATTGTGTTTTCCAAACACACGAGCGCCTCATTCATCGCTTGTCTCCTTATCTGGGTCTACGTGCAGGTCTGCATACTCTGTGGTTAGCTGTTCTGTTGATTAATTCTTGGAGAGGTAAATATGCCATCACTTGCTTCCGCCAATATTGGCTGGATTATTGCACTTGGGAATGTCATCAGGAATTCATAAGCCATTGCAATGAGTTGGCTGTGGTTTTGTGGAGAGAATTTTTCATGACATCAGTTGGCAGTACCATTCACCTTTAGCTCCAGACCTAATGATTTTGCTTCTTTTGGGAATGTCTCCCTCAATGATTTTTTATGGGAGAGAAGATTATTTTTTCTGTCTGTTTCCTGTAATGTAAAAAGTTCGTTTGTTGGATGGACTCATTGTGGTGGGACACCTTTCTTTTTTGGACGACTCTCCAGGCAGACACCTCTCTATGAGCGACATACATCAAACTCCAGTCCTGAATTAGTCAAGAACTTCTTTTTGTTTTGTCCTCCATAATCAGGACACTTCTCAATGGGGAAGTTAACTGCCGTCAGAGGTTACCACCAGTTAGCGGTCCTAGACCATATGGAATTTGATGTCACAGAGAAGATGTGCAGGCCACAACATCATCCAATGTTGCGGACGCCGTGGCTTACATCCGTGACGTAAATTTTGTGACATTCTAGGACCGCTAACAGGCGGCCTCTTTAGGACAGCATGGGTCAATCTGAAAATATCCTTGATTGAAGGGGTTCAGCATTTAATCTGCAACTTAAATGTAGGGAAGTAATACCAATTTGTTAAAAAATCTCTCCAAAATGAATGTAGGACACGTAAAATTAATCCAGGTTTTAGCTTGCAATGTCGCATCTTTGTTGTGTCATCAACCTTTTCATGCTTTGTGATCTTTTCCTCGGATTAAACCACATTCAGTGAAAAAAAGGAATAATTCCTCTGAATGTGATGGGAATCACGTGGCATCTATTCAAGAATGCTTCTATTCTCAGACTTCTTCTCTCCACCCACCTGCTGTCTCTAATGGATGTCACGTCTGTTGTGATTTCCAGGTGAAAGACAAAAATATTTTCCATCTTCTCCATCATCCTTTCACCTCGTAGATCAAGTGGTAAAAATATGATGATCCCGCGTGCGCTTTCAACTAACTCACGCGCACTTTAAGGAAGGTCTTCAGGTGGAAGTGAAGCATTGTTGAGAAGTTTGAGCTTTTAGGGTGTGTACTGAAGCAGGTTGTCTCCACGTCTCTCCACTTAACATCTGAAGGAAAAAACCCAGAATAGCTCTTCTTGTAAGATTTTCACTGAAGACTTCATCTGAATTCTATAGAGACTCTGGAAATATTCCCTTTAATTCCAAAAAATATTCCCAAGTTATAACAGGTACAAATTTTTTCAAAAAATGTTCAACACAGTTCTGTAGATTTCTCAGAAAAGAGCTGAAGACAAATGGCAAGTCTGAAGTTGTTTTGGGTTTAATAATAACACCACACCAGTTCTTGTTCTTGGAGAGACATTTCCCTTCCTTTGATCCTTCGTTGCGAAGCGAGCCAGAGATTACATTAGGTGAGATCTTCCAAGACAAAATGAAACACAATTATACCCCATTCGCTTGGATGAGGACATACTCGGCTTAGCAGCAACGTCAGCCGTGTGAAAAATGATCTCTTCCAGGAAAACTGTTCCTGCGGGAAAAATCATTCAAGAAAAAGACATTTTCCATCAGAGTTGGTTATTATTCACGGCTAATGACATCCTATTTGCCAAGTTTATGCTGTGCTCTGGGATTGACTGAATGAGGATATATAAAACAGGAGGTGTGGAAAAAGTCTATTCTTAGTTCTATTTTGCTGTCTTGACAACTTACTGCTTGCTTTCAAATCTATATACTAGTACACATGTAGTTGTTTCTTTATGTTGGAAAGCAGGTGTGTGGTGGCAGCAGTCGAGCATCTGATTCGTGAGAGGCCACAGGTTTGATTCCCTGAGTTAAAGGGAGACTCCACTCATTGTAAACTTTTGAATTTTTATCAATCAATGGAGACTACTGCCATGAGTTGTGATGTCACCAGTGTCAATAGGCCGACGACCTTTATTGTTGTGGATGAGCTAATACTGTGACTGCATCAGCCTATTCGTTGTACCTTCATAAATATGCATTGAGCACATAAGACATTACATGTGCTGTGCAATGGTCGCCTTGGGATGTAATTAAAATACTTAAAATGATGAGTTTGCTGATGTTAAAAAAATATGACATGTTGCAGATATCAATGAATTTGAATGTATTAACGATATTTCAAAAATTCAAAATTTTACACATGAATGGAGTCTCCCTTTAACAATAATTTCAAAATTTTACACAATGAATGGAGTCTCCCTTTAACAATAATTCCAAAATTTTACACAATGAATGGAGTCTTCCTTAATAAAGTCACCACTTTGTACTTCAACTGGTGTGAAGGATCTAGTGATGGGCCAAAATGGGCTGCTGCTTCTTCCTTCCTTTGGAACATTTCTGGAAATACTGGGCCTGATGTGAAGGGTTAAACTTTGACATTTCTGTTCATGAAGTCTTGAAAGTCATTCTGGAACCAATCGATATTCTACGATTGACAGCGTCTGCTGATATCGGGCAGCCGTCAATCAATCGTATCACATGACCAAGCGAGACTGGCATGGCTCAAATTTCCCCGACGGTTCGTTCAACATTGTACTCCATCAGCTTTAAGATTGAATCCACAAAGATGTTCAGTTTATCAAGAGTCAACACTGATTTTGCAGTAAATACAGCAGCGATGTTGCTTGATGTTCTCCATCTGTAGATTGCCCATTGGTTTTAAAAAGATGGCCATTTTCCATAACTCTTTGGTTGCAGCAGATGAAGAAAAAATTCTTAATTTCAGTGTAGGGAAATCTGGCACTGGGCTTCCAATTTGTCTTGTGCAGTAATTTGTGGTCTTATTATATTTCATGAAGCCATAAAGCATTTAAAACTAACCATTCTATCAAATTTGTCTACTTTCAGGTAAGTACCAAGCTGCATCAAGTAGATGTAGTAAACCAAACTTGCTGCAGGTGGCACCACTACGATGGTAATGTACTTTTGCCTACTGTATTTCTTTCTGTTGCTGACTGGTGGTGAATCCATAGTAATCAGCAACCAATTAAGGCTGCAAGAATTTTGGATTTGTATCAGACCTTGTGTAGATGGGCTGCAAGAATTTGGGATTTGTATCAGATCTTGTCTACATGGGCTGCAAGAATTTGGGATTTGTATCAGACCTTATCTAGATGGGCTGCAAGAATTTGGGATTTGTATCATATCTTGTCTGCATGGGCTGCAGGAATTTGGGATTTGTATCAAATCTTGTCTACATGGGCTGCAAATAATTTGGGATTTGATTTGTATCAGGCCTGCGTGGTCTTGGAGGGGTAAGGGGACTTAGTATCAGCCCATGTCAGGAGGGGCAGCAATAATGTGAGATTTGCATCAGGCCTTGTCTTGAACGGGCTGAGGAATTTGGGATTTGTTTTAACAGGCAATTGCCGTGTGGTGTGTAGAATTTATTGGTGCATTTCTCTTTTATTATTGTGCAATTCTCGCATATGCATTCATCTCATGTTCTAGACTCATTACAATGCTGGCGATCTCGGCGTAAATGATCAATAGCTGAATATGTTATTTTTTGCATGATGTAAGTCGACAGTCTCCACTGCAATCTTCACCGGGATATTGCTGGGAAGATATACGGGAATGAGATCAGAGAGACATAAGCGGCCTGCTTGGTTTAGGCAAGCAGATTGGGAGGTGCAAATTTTTTTATGTCTTTATAAGCAGAATATAGACTTGTATTGGTTGGCATTTTGAGTGAGAAGAAGAAAGAGTGAGGCAAGACATTTGCATGGGGTAAGATGCTGGGGTCTGCCTGCCTGTTAACCCACCCACCCGCTAAGTCCCAAAATCTATTTTCTGTTGAACATTTGCCTCAAAGATACAGTCCAGGGGCCTGTTTTATAAAGTGACTTTAAGAAAATGGTACCATTAATTTCAATGCATTTTCCATTTGGTTAAAGGTACCATTAACTTAAAATCACTTTATGAAACAGGCCCCTGTTTCATAAAGTAAGTGACATTAAGGTAATGGTGCCATTAACTTCAGTGCATTTTCCATTTGGTTAAAGGTACCATTAGCTTAAAGTAACTTTATGAAACGTCCCCTGGTTAGTTCTGTTGTTGGCCTTTCTGCCACTATAGGGCGCTGAGAAAAACTTGTGCGCCGTTATTTATCATCGAGAACCAGATTTGACAAGTGTTACGAAATCATCCGCGACATGAAATCATTTCTATATTTACACCCTAATGGAAAGTTCATGTCACTAATCGTCATTAATTACGCCTCATTATACTCGTTGCCGATTTGAAACACTGTAATTAGCGAATGGGGGTATTTTTGTGAACAGTCCATGTAAGAGGAGGCAGCCAAATTAGTCGTAGAAATATCGAAGATTTTGTACGGAGAGGAAAATTGATCCGTCGATTGTTGTCATGGATACTGACATTAACTGTATTTTCTTCAATTCCTCTGAGTTTAGGCGTAAGCTTCTTTAGGATTGATTAAGATATCACCATGCTCGAATAGCATCACGTCAAATTGTGAAAAATCTTGAATATGATTTTAAAAAATTGGTCATGGAAACTTGGTTCTTTCTACTTCCTGTCAAGATTACTGATGCAGGCAGAAATAGACTGACATTCTTGACGGCTGTTGCTTAGATGTCTCTGTCGCTGCTTTCACGAGTGCATAAATTTTCATTTTCCTGATTTGCTTTCAGCAAATGACAGAATAGAAAGTAAAATTCACATTCCAATTTTTTTGAGATTTCTGACTTCCTCTTGGAGCACGCTGCAACAGTGATAGTAAACATAAGATATCTCCGAATTTTGCAAATTTTCGACCCCAATCGGGGTCTTCCTCAGGCACTTTCTAGTTGAAATCCCAGAAGTGAATGAGCTGGATTCCAATTATACATATAGATCTAAAGTAAGGAAACCCTGTGCAAACAGGGAGATCTATATGTATAATTGGGATCCAGCTCATTCACTTCTGGGATTTCAACTAGAAAGTGCCTGAGGAAGACCCCGGTTGGGGTCGAAAATTTGCAAAATTCGGAGATGACTTTGTGTGTCGTCTTTTGTGCTCTATGTTGGATACCTGCTTGAAATCACATTCTGTTCAGCGTTACGATGTTGACAGTTTGCTGTCAATTTGATGATCTTAAAAAGAAAACAGAAAGAATCATTGACAGACTTCTTTCAGACAGGAATATGAATCCAATAAGCTCAGTTTCCTAAACTATTAGATGGTCAGAAGAACCATACGGTTTTTGCTGTTCTGCCCAACTTGAACCATGCAGCCTCTGTCATGTCTGTTGACTCGAGCGTATAACTTCTAAGTAACCAGCGCAGTCTGAACTACTTGAGGCAAATTGTATTCCTCTCTCACACAACCATAAGCGTTTTCATTATGCAATATTGAACGAAACGTTCCAAGAAGGAGCCTTGGGAGAAGTTAAGATTAATTTTACCATTTTGGCCCATTCAGCTTGCTCTCGGAGGTGAATACATCTAAATTGCTTAGAGATGGCCTAATCTCAGTATGTTCTCCACATCATGTTCCTTTGACATAGAGAATTGACAAAAAAATTCACTGTGATACTTTGAATACTTCTCTGCAGAAATGAAAATTGGAATAAAAAAACTTGGGCTTGTAATAGATAATGAAAATAATCATATATGTCGAATTCTTTAGTTGGAGACTAAAAAGGATTCCTTATCAAAAGCCCATGAGGATTCAATGAAGTTCGCCTTTGATAACATCACCGATCTCAAACCAAGTTTGGAGTTGCCTATCTTCTTTGTCAATTCAACGCAGGCTGATGTATTTATTGGGAGGTGCTGTAGTCGGTAAAGAAGCCATGCTGTGCTTGTATAAATCATTGGCCGAACAGACAACTGCTTCTCTGCAGCATCAGCACCCACTGCAGCAAGACGTAACTGCAGTACGGAAAGTACAGGGAAAAAAGTTTGACTGAATTAGCAGATGGTTGCTCAGAAGAACCTTGTGTCTTTCATTTGCTGTGTAATTTAGGAAGCTGAGATTATCGGATTTATATTCCAGTCTGATTCTAAAAAGAACTGGGCTAACAATCAGCAATCAGCAGATGGTAAACTTGCATAAAAAGTTAGCACTCTTGTGGAGGCAGTTAATAGCGTTGCCCATGGTTGTGAATGCAGTTTTATTCAGAGTGCATTATGAAGATGCAAGTGATTGCCATATGGATGGTCATTATTGGCACTGATGCCTGTTTTGTTATTAGTTTTTCCACACAATTTTCATATTGTACAGAAAAACAAACATCATGGATGTTTTCACGTTGCAGTTGCACGTCGTCATTGCTCCTTGGAAACGGAGCTGTTGAATGGTGAAATCAATTTGTTGAACGGATGCCGATTTGGAGTTACCCATTAAGCATGAAATTGAAAGCTTTGAAGTTGTGTGTGATTTTCCCAAAATGTTGATTCTACTCTTGAAATATCCCGCTGTCAAGAATTTTGAATGTGAACCAACAACTAGGCCCTTAAGTGAGGAATGATAATATAGATCATTTCCTGCAATTCTGTATGCTAGTCAATATGTTGAATGGATGCCTATTTGGAGCAGACCTGCCAAGTCTCACGCATTTGGCGGGAGACTCAGGCATACCTGTTCTCCACTCCGTGAGCTGTGTGTAAACACACGCATTCCCCCAAAAGTGAAGCTCTTCAAAAAAATTGTCCCCCTATTTCAGAAACTGCATTTTGCTGACTATCGTCTCCTCAGGCAGCGCTCATGTGATCTGCCATTTGATTCTGTATTCAGTGCTTTACCGCCAATGCTCTGACCAATCACAGCCCTTCGCTGAAGGACATTGTGCAGCATGCGGTTTTGTGAACATTTTAGATGCTCAAGCAAGGCAACCCCAAAATGGCCCATTCTCCAGCAAAATCTTGCCCAAGCTGAACCAGCAAGGTATCAGAACCCTTGGCAGGTCTGTTGGAGTTACCACTCTTCCACACCTGAAAGTTTCGAAGTGTTGTTTGATTTCCCCCCAATGGGCAGTGATCCTTCTTTTCAGGATTTGGAAAGATAGCCCACAACTAGGCCCTTGAGTGAGGATGATGATTGATAGATCATTTCCTCGAATGCTGTGGATTCCATCTCGCAGCATGAACACTCTTGGTAATGGGTTCCAAGAACAGATTGCAGTCTGCATGTCTGTTGCAATTTGTTCCAAGATACACAAGGGTAATGCAAGACTCTGGATGATAAGATATATCACAGTTCAGTTCATTCAACTTTTTGCTCGTTCAGGGAGTAATGTTACCCATCCGAAAACAAAAAATTGTTTTCACATATTGAGGGATGTAAGCTGATCAGTTGGTGTAAAAACAATGAGCTGTCTGGGTCAAAGCTTTGCTTCATGGCCAAGGGTGTATTCGGACAATAAGCCATGAAAAATGCCTTACACCTCCTGCAGTCCTCTGACTCTGAACGTCTCTGTGTCATCATTGTGGCATCAGATTGACATCCTCGAAACTTTGTTGAACATGGGTCATTCGACTCATTGAACCATCTTTTCTTGACGATGGGGGATTTGGCGTAGTGATTAAGGTGTGCTGCCCCTGAGTGCTGGCGATTGATGCCTTACGTGAGAGTCCGTGGGTTTGAGTCCGGTAGGAAGGTGTATGTCTTTCATCTTAGAAACCTGTTATTATTTCATGCCCTTGAAACTTTGTAAATAGTGATGAACTGAACTGATGAAGAGAAGATTCAGTTGAATTCTATGTGTTTTTCGGCCTAAAGACATTATAGATCATGCTGTTAGTCAGTATTCCAAATATTTCTCTTCATTTGGCAGCCTGACCTTGGTCTGATTCACAAACCACATCGTGAGACGAGCTAGGAAGTTGTACCAGGAGGTCTTATTAATAAATTCATCTCCTACGCTAAACATTCTCAACACACCATAACGTTTACCTGTAAGGCGTTATGTTTTGCTTTTAGTATACACCGCGTTCAACATTTTTATCTACCGTTACATCCCGAGGCGCTTAACAGAGGGTACACTGTGGCTAATATCGCTGCTAATATCAATAAATGAGTGTTGATTTATTTCAAGGATCGCTGAAAGCGATTCTGTAAAATCAGAAAGAAGTGAAGAAGATTCCTCTGGTATCGTTGGTGAAAGATTTTACCATTAAGTGAAGATCTTTGTGAATGCTCCTACCAGCCTGGATATCTAGTCACAAGTTATAGGATAAAGAGGAGTCTTGTTCTGATAATTCGATCGACCATGCCAAGGATTATGTTTCAAGTTGAGATACTTGAATTTATCTGGGTATCTTGACACGGTTTCGGTTCAAATGCAACTTTTTCCGAAATAGATACGGTAACACTTAGAAGCTCTCGTGTTCAACGAACTTCTTGAGAAATATGGAAGCTTTCTTATCTACAGCAATCAATGGTATGGTTTCTTTGCTCTGTTGAACGATTGCTTAGTTGTGTTCTAGAGCTACCTGTGCTAAAAAATCCTCCAATTTTATGCTTTTCCGATTGCGTTCAGACAATTTTCCCTTCATCACGGCTGAGTATATTTCCCAGGATGTGAAATAGTTGTGGATATGTCTGTTTGTGCTTAAGATAGATCATTTCTGATCAGATCTGTTGTGGATATACATCCGGCCTCCTACAAACATTGATTCTCTGATAAGTTGGCTCCTTAGTTATAAAAACATGTCAAGGTAACGTCCAATGGAAAACAAATTACTTCTCTAATGAGATATCAACGCAACTTCAGTTTTGTGGCACACAAGACAGAAGTTGATCAAACTGCTTTCACGGATTTTCACATTTGGTGAGTTAGTGTCGTGGTACAAATTTTGAAGTCAAAGAAAATGCTGGAATATTTTGACTTGTGACTTGCTTCTACCAACGTTGACGAGTGAATACCTTGAAATTCTTAGCTGTATTCGGTTTGGTAATACTTTGAGGTGTGCTAGCCATCCACCAAACTCGGAATTCAGTAGGACACGAGACGGATATTTCAAAACAAATTCTGCAGGTGAAAACATGAAAATGTTTGTGAACTTGGACCCAGACAAACATCACTAAGAATGAAGTAATGTTTTAAAAATGCTTTTAGAATGTTCGTTGATATTTCTATCATATTTCCGCATACTTTTCTTCATTCTCCTCTTGATACCTGCGTTCAGGCCAGGTTGTTGAGAAGTGCCAGATATCAATTCATAAAAATGGATAGGATATATTACATTCATCGGAGAGGTTCATATTATTGCGTGCCATGTGGTGACTGGCATAATTCATGCAAGGGGTAAGCAAATCTTTCAACTCATGTTCCTTTATTTTTTTGAAGTTGAGTAATCTTTGAAATTGGTGTAGAAGTGCAGGTAGTTGGCCCACATCTCCACAGGTTGAGAATCTACCATAGCTGTGGATGGCAAAAATCAAGAAGTTCTTGTTTGTGGCTAAAAACTTACATTAGGGAGGTTTCGCAAGCGCCCGGTTAGGCCATGTGACGACTTTTATCTATTGTTTGGGTATACCCACACAATAGATAAACGTCGTCGTAGGCCCTAACCGGGCGCTTGCGAAACCTCCCTAATATCACTCTCAGACTGGGAGTTGACTCCTTTGATATTTAGCCAGGCAGACACATGCACTCACTACCCTTTAGATGCAAAGCAGGGAAAGAGCACCAGACTGCCTGATATTTATACGAGGAGTCACTGAAAATGTACGTGACTTTGTAGTATACAATACCACCATCCTAAAAGATGTAACAAAACTCAGATGTCTAGACTACGAATTGGTTCTTGATTTGATCCCTCGATGTCCTGGTGCTTTGGGCAAGTTGACTTTCAAATAGATAGATCCCTTCATGACTTACGTTGCCCTTAAGTCAGCAGGAAGTTCAGATAATTGAGCATGTCTAGACTAAAGACTTGTTCGTTGACAATATGTTGCTGACTAAAAAGCAAATGACAGAAGGTACCTCTGTTCTATCTGGAGGACTTATACTTGACAAGTGTAATTCCTCCAAGGTTCTATAATGTTGCAAAGAGCCTTTCCTTCATTTTTTTGGTGAAAATGAACTGTCGCTATCAGCAGGCAGAATGCCTCACTGTCCAACCTCATCTTGGAAGTGTTCTTGTCATACCTGGTTTGGCAGAATGCCTGTCCTAAAGCAAGTGGTGGAAGCTTGGCAAGTAGACTCCTCGCCTACTAAAGCTGCACCAGTTTGGAGACAAATTTGGCTCTAATTGACAGAATCCAGAATCTGTATTGGTCTCATAATTGGTCAGTATATCAAATCAAGGTGAATTTTGTAGCATAATAGACAGACTTATTGTTGGAATATAGAATGAAGGAAGAATAATAGATATGACTGTATAGAATCTCCCAGACAATCAGAGAACATGAATACACACAAATCTAATTTGTTCCTTATATAATTGAAAATAAATAGCTGGGGACTGTGGTGGCGAAGTTGCCCTGATGGGAATTTATAGACAGTGAAGGGACTGCTCTCTCTAGCCTTGTCAGCACTTGATAATAAGATTTGGCACATTGGTACAAGGTGATTAGCCAAAGACACCAGAGAGTCAGGTTGCTGCAAAGGGAGCAGTGATGAAGACATTTGAAGACAATCTTCATGTACTTTGCAGGCTTCTCTATAATATGTGTGGCGGGCCAGGAAAACCCGTTGGATGTTGCCAAATGATCAACAAGGGCTGTCAGATTGGCTGCATGTGCATTGATCTGTTACTGTTTACCTGTTACGAATTACATTTCAGCTTTTGAAATGTGTGGGTTCAACAAGGCCTTTAACACTTTCCTCAAATGTGACACCCGACGGGTGTTCCTAGACCGCCACACATATAAGAGAATACATGTAAAGGCAAAGATGGGTAACCCATAGACTTGCATTACTAGTCTGAACGAATGATAAATAATGCATGTGTTGGAAGAGATTCTGATACCAAACTGCTGTTGGTGTGAGAAATTGCCAGCATGGTAGATTCTCCGAGAATAATATATAAATCTGGTTTCTTCAATACTCGTGTTTTTTATCACCATCTTCCATCACTTTCATAGCAGGTGGTCATAGTATATCACATAGACTGGCCTGACAGTCACGCTGAGTACAAGAAAGTAATTAACCTCTGGTGAAACTTAGCAATGCCATCGGACAGATCAATACAGATTTCCTCGAGAAATTACAGTATATTTTGGGTGTTGATACTGGTGCTGAATAGAGCTGTGATGAGAAGAAGATCTGCTTATGGCATCCTTCCACAGCAGGGGTTATTACCTCGCTCCTCTTCTTCCACTCACTCACTCTTTGCGAGTGTATGAAGAGGGGCGAGACCAAAGCCCTGCTATGGGAGGATGGATTATGGACCAGATTTGAAAAAGTTGTTATGTCTTGAGGTAAGTATTTGGCTAAGGGGGTTGTTACGTTGCCAGGCAGTACCTACCTCAGGCAATGGGAGACTTACCTGCCGTTAGAGGCCGCCTGTTAGCGGTCCTTGAACGTCACAGAATTTGACCTCACAGATGTAAGCCGTGGCCTCCATGTCATTATGGATGACGCTGTGGCATGCACGTGACTTCTTCTCTGTGATGTCGTCAAATTTCATGACGTTAACTGGTGGTGGCTTCTAACAGCAGGAAAGTCTTCCATTGGTTTCAGATGTTATGATGTTGAGAGGGTGTTATAGAAAAAAAACTTGCATTGCTAAACTGTTCCTTTATTTTTCAAAATATCGTGTTAGTGTCTTGATACTCATGTTTTGGGACTTGAAAAGTGACTGGGCTACAGAGATTTGAAACCGTGGCATAGTCTGCTAATGCAGAATTAAGATGAATGTGACATCGCAGTCATCCCTGCACCAAGGTCGTGTCTCTTATCTATAATCACTGTACATCATATATTGATATCAGCAAGGCTTATGAAGGAATTATTCATATAGTGTTGTCAACAGCTCTAGTTCAGTGCGGGCAGGTCTGCCAGAGGTTTATTGGGAATTTGAAGGGCAAAGTGTGGTGATTACGTATGTCATATGCTGCCAGATCCATTTGGATAAGCCGAGAAACGCATCTCTTTTCATCCTGACAGCTCAATCAGGCTGTAAAAAACCTGTCAGTAATGCTGCCTTAATGCAGAAAAGTTGCAATCGACAAAAGAAGAAATCGCAAAGCTTCTTTTTCTGTGGACTTTTTGTCAGAGCTGCATGAGAGCCTTGCTGTGATGCTGGAAATTTTCATCGATACAGATTACGAGTTCACATTGTGTGGTAAAATCTGTTCTGTTCGTGAAATATTCATGGTGAAAGTAACAGTCGACATCGTGGATAATGGTATCTCAGTATCACGATTTGATGCAGCAGCTCTCAGTTGTGGTGGTAAAAAATTCAAGAATGCGACGTCAGCAACAGAATTGGCAGAAACACGTGAAGCATTTTAGTTTTTGTGGACTTGGGCTAATGGAGACACTGAAAGGCTTCCATGCATCTCAAAGCCATGAACCAACTTCGTAGGGTCTGCTGCTGGTCTATGCACATGGAACATGATGACTTCTTCAAGACATATCTTCTAGTACATTCACTGGTTAACCCAAAAATGTTGCGACTGACAGGAAGACGTTGATGATGGTGCAGTCACCATCGACGGTTACTTTCATCATGAAGAGCCCTGAAAGCCGAGTGGTTAGCACATCCGCATAGCAAGCAGCAGGTCTTGGGTTCGAATCCAGGCCAGGCCATGGGACATCATTCCTGTAGCACTTCATTCACGTCCCTTGTATGGGATGCAAAAGCCATTGTACCTTGTGCCTTTTGTTCCTTGGCAAGGGCAAGTAAATGACCCCATCCAAGTGAGGAACATGAGTAGCTTGAGATGGCCTCTTCCATACTTTAATACCAGGGCCAATGATGCTAATGGCTTCAGCCTGATGGAAACATATAAACACAAAAATCTTCAAGGAGGTCCCCGAGAGATGTAGATGGGTTCAATCTCTGTTGCACTAAAACTTGCTGATTTATTGCTTGAATACTTGAGTCCGATTTTGCTGATAACCAGAAGACGTTCTCTCCAGGAACATATCTGATGTCACTATGTCTGAGATTCCCAAGGATCTTCTTCAAAAGGTAAAATATTATGAAAGCTGAGCGTCGCATACAGCATTATTAGCTCTATAGACATGATAGACAATATTGGGCGAATATACGTCTTTAAAAGGTCACTGGCTTCATCTTTCAACCCACTTGCAGACTTCTCCCTCAATCCTATGTGGGGACACGGTGAACTACCATTAATCAGTAGGATTTGTCCACGTTTGGTTAGTTCTGTCACTGACTGAATACATTGTCACCTTGTATTAGAACTTCTAATAAATTCTCACATCATTCAATTTCCTAATGGAATATACCGGTGATAATGAGTTACATGTTTTCATTCGATCTCGCCTAGAGTTTTGCGAGTTATACCCTCGGATATGCCGTCACTGGAGGTCTGCTATTTAAGGAACAGGCTACAGTCGCTGGTTGCAAGATTGCTTTCTACTTGAAGGATTATGAAACGCGAGACGGGATCTGTCATGTCTCGTATGTGACTTCATACCTTGTTGTTGACATTCTTAGGCAGTTGGACAAGAAGAGGATTGATTTATAAACTTCAGCATTATTACAAGAAAATCAAAATTTCTGATGGCTTTGGCTCTGACTTCTGCCTTTGTCTGTGTACTACTTGTATTCGTTGATTTTGAGGGTTACTAAATGATCATTCTGCAGTCTGTGAACTTTTAATCGAGCTGTTAAGAGAGGGCACTGGATTTCTGCATTTTTGGCTTTTTGTCATGGCGAATCTGGAGGTTTGAGCAGGCACACATTTTGAAAATTTGATTGTTCTCTGTGCATTTGGAGGTTCTGACCATTGAGTGTCGTTTTCCCTGCATCTTGTGAAGATTGTGTGATTGTTACTGTCGTTCTGCTAGAATGATAGACATGGCCACAGCAGCAACTTGCCTGTCTGTCATCACAACTCTTCTCTCTCACCATCTCTATTACACCGGCTCTCTGTTACCTCATCCTCAGTGTCGCCTCGTTCCTCTCATTGCTTTGACAGTTGAATCTTGGCGGATGAAAATCAGGTAAACTGTTTGAAGCAATGGGAGGAGGCGGCCAATCCACTGGGGGGGGGGGGGGGGACAG
>NMRB01001027.1:0-22571 GCA_002633025.1 Notospermus geniculatus | reverse complement strand
CCAGGCCGCCCGCCAGTGTCGCCCCACAGGACCCTGCTGCCAATCACCTCCCCCACGCCCCCGCTGCGAAAAGGGAAGTGATCATCACGAGGCGACACTGAGAATGTTACCTACATCTACTTTATCCTTTTCCTCCGATTTCTTCCTTCAGAACAACCTCTGCCCATGCATTTGTCCTGGAGCGAAGCTTTGGCTTGAACTCGGCACTCGTGTATCCTCTGATATGCCGCCAAGCGATGTCAATGTGGAACACTTTCCCTCCACCGTGACTGGTGCAGTTCACAGTCTCGCCCATTTATACCCGTTTTGAATTAATTGTTTCATTCACCCGTGAAATCCATTTCATATCGGGCTGTGCAGCACCATTTCAAATATTGATCTGGTGATCTGTTACATTTCGAACTCCACACTGTTGATTTATGTCGAGTTTATCTGACCACCCAGCTCTGTACAGGTATGCTTTGCCGCAGGTTGGTGCAAGTACAATGTTTGTGACGTCATCGCAATCAGCGGAACTGGCTTTTGTCTTCCAGGTGGCAGATTTATCAGTAATTGCTTTCAAAGGATATTCGGTGCATATTGTGGTTTAATACCAAGAACGCCAGAATATTTGGAAGAAGTGGTACCGTATGAACCTCACAGGCCTATACCGTGAAGGATCAGTTAACTTAAACCTCTGAATTCCGGGTGGGCAATGATCAGTTGGGAGGTCAAATGCAGTTATAAGCTGCCCTTGACCCTGACTTTGACCTTGGAATTTCTGTTCAGTGGAAAACAAAGTGACTGCCAAAATACTTGCCAAAGATTTTGTGGGACCTTCTTCGTCAGGCTGGCTTCAGTCCTTGACCTCTTCATGTGAACTTGGCGTGCCTCAATCTCCATCAACGTGGATCAATTTCGTGACATGGATGATTGATTATTGGCTGGATATTGGAATCTAGAAAGGTTTGGGTTGTGTGGCAAGTGTTGAAGAATGGCCATTTTGTGAAGCTCGGCTTTTTCGGTGGGTGGAAATTATCGATAAATTATTCAGTTGTCTTTGAGGTTTATTCCCAGGAAATGGAAGAGGTCACCTAATGGATCGTTCAGATGTGTCGTTAGTCTTCTACAGTAAAGAAAATATTGCCTCTCATCATGTCTTGAAGGAACTTCATCTTTCCTTCAGTGCCCATTCATGCAATGCCTCGATCGCCTACGCTGGCTTGGACATGCAGTGATGTTATTCATATCTCATGATTTGGTGCGGCGTTGACGTAACTCCGCTTCAATGAAAAATGGTGAAAAATCGCCTCCTTTGAAAACTGCGAGGAACAGTCGAGTGCCACTTCCACCCGGCACGCATTAATGTACTTTGACCTTTGCTGCCGATTGCTTCCATTCACATCAGAAGGCAGTTACGGTTGACATTGTGAAAAAAATCGTCGACTGATGGTTGTGTTTGCGTGGACAGTGCATCAGGCTAATGAGAGGGGAAGGAGAAGATCTGACAGATTGTGTCTGAAGTTCTCGCAGGATCTGGTTCATTCAGAAAGTGTCAGGATTTGGGGCGTTTCAGAACCTCTCGGATTGGTACCTACCGAGTTCCGGTGTTCTATGGATTGGATACTTATGATGACAGTGAAATTGGCTTCTCTGCTGCAAAATCATTGAGTTGTTGTGAGCGTTTTAACCTTGATCAAGTTGATGAACAGGTCAAGGCTTCTGCATTGTGTGGGACTGTGTTGAGGAATAACACTTCGTGCGAATCAAAATATTGTTGAAGACTATAATACGCACATCATTGGAATTACTCTAAACACTTTGTAAGCATGCTGGAATGTTGCAGGTGCGGGTTACCCCCGACAGCATATCGGATCTTGCTCTTTATCCATTACTGAAAATTCACCGACAATGGATTTAGGAACAATGTTACGAAAGTAGCAGCAAGTAACTCTTTCATAATGAAGCAAAATTCTGTAACAACCTACCAATTTTTGCACAGCATGATAAACTTGAATATTGTAGACCAGCTTTTCGATGGCTAGCACCTCTGTGATGAGCGAAGGCTTACAGCGATTGTGGGACATCTTTTGTTCTCGGAGGCAGCCGCGGAAGACGCAGAGAGATTCTGCAAATTCTGGGTAAGTTTCTGTCCAACCTTTGCTCGGTTGCAGTCAGTGGTTCTCAGGGAGTCTTCGTGCGAGTGTTTACCCAGTGCAAATATTTCAGCTGAAAAGCCACGTGAGACCATTACAGTCAAACTCCATCGTATTTCAATTTGATGCACTCCCATGGTAGAATTACCTCAAGGTTCTATTCTACTGCTAGTTAAAAAACTCAGTTCTACACAATTCTTAATCTCTTTCTGGAAATCACAAAGCCATTCCTCAGCTTCATCAGGTCTAATGGTTTCCCAATATCCGTATCCTCTTCAGGCTAATGTGCTGCCATGATTTATTATCCTGGGTATGTAATAACACTGACTTTATATTAAAATATCCTTGATGAATGTGTCTGTGTCTGGAGTGACATCAAACATGTGTAACCAGATTCCCTCGGTGGCTGTTGATTTGCTTTTGGTGCTTGGTTTTCCCATTGCTGTGCTAAAGCAATACCCATCGTCGGACTCAATGGTTGTTACAGGCACTCTCGTGTTGTGATGCAGAAATTTGTTGCTAAATAAGGACATAACACAGTTTTAGTGCTGCAAGTGTGATGTCAGGACGAATATCCAGCTGTCTACTGTAGTTATGAGGGAGGGGTGAAGCAAGATGTTTGACCGTTCAACCGGTACCCTGTGGCTTACCCTTCTTATAATCCCAGCAATGAGGAACATTAACCAACTTCCTCAATAGGTGTCATAGTGATTAAAACTATTAAAATGAAACTGACATCCAGGGGCCGTATGCACAAAACACCTTAAGTGTAAAATTTCCATTGAACTATTGTTCCAAACAAAACATAAGGGAAATTTTACACTTAAGATGTTTTATGCATACGGCCCCAGATCCTGATCAATTTCCCACAAAAAGGGTGGCCGCTGTACAGGACCTGGTTACGAGGTGCTGCCCTCTATTGTAGTTATGATCCCCATTTACCGTCTGATATCAACTGCAATCATATCTGCTGTTTGTTTCATTCTTGACGTACTCATTAAAGCCATACAATCACGAGAGCTACCGTAGCCGTCGATTCACATTTTGGTTCGAACACTCGTTGAAAAAGTCATGTGAAAGTGGCATGCTTCCATGTGAAATAATCTGATTGGTGATCGACTCTGACTACAACACTTGTTTTTCGTCATCTAACTTTCGCTAAGAAACTTTCTCGCAATTTTGTTCGAACAAAAATGTGAATCGACGGCTACGGTAGCTCTCGTGATTGTATGGCTTTAATATAAATCTGCCCGCGGCTTGTCGCGCCAACCTTTTGATATTGGCCAGCACTCCATTGTAGCAGTCACAGCAGTCATCCTTGATAATGAATCCCATTGCTCTAAAACAAGGATGCAGATCGGCTATCCTCCTGTGACTCTCTGTTATCATACTCTAAATTATCAAAACACATTCAGTAATGATTTCTATGATACAACCAAACATGCATAGATACCTGAACCCTGGGGTCCCGTGAGCAAGGCGATCAATATTTTTGCAGACGAAGTGGAAATGAACCACTGGTTCGAATGAATTAGCCGGAGCGTGCTATCAGCAATGTGTCAGTCTCAAGCTATATTACTATGAAGTTGAAGGCCAGAGTTCCTGCCATCAGCTTGAAGTTGAAGGCCAGAAGTGCCAGTCAGTTCCTGCCATCATTATGAAGTTGAAGGCCAGCAATTCCTGCCATTGCTTTGAAGTTCAAGGCCAGCAGTTCCTGCCATTGCTGTGAAGTTGAAGGCCAGCAATTCCTGCCATTGCTGTGAAGTTCAAGGCCAGCAGTTCCTCACATCACTATGAAGTTGAAGGCCAGCAGTTCCTGCCATTACTATGAAGTTGAAGGCCAGCAGTTCTTGCCAGCAGTTCCTGCCATCACTATGATGTACAAAATAACCTCAGAGATCTTGTTTTTAGGTGGGATTCTAGTGAGCAATGACAACGTTGATGGCATCCATCGGGTGTCATAAAAGTTGAATGAAGCAACTGTGGGAGTTCGCCGCCATTAAACTTTGGTTTCTGAATGTGTAAATTGCTATCCTCAGAGGGAAGAAATCAATTTAAAGTTTCAGTGGAGGCGGCTGTAATAGTTTTATTGCGATGGAGAAGTTGAATTCTGATGTTATTTGAAGCTCCTTGGCATTATCAAAATCCTCCTTGGTACATGTGGTAAATGGTGGCAAATTTCTTTGAAGGATTATGTGTCGTTGGGGGACTTCATGTGCAGTGAAGCATGGTTGTGGTCCAGTGGCCGTATTCATGAAGCCTTCGCAACTCTGCATGCACGCAAATCTTTGTACGGCAGTCAGTGAACAATAGGGCATGTGCAGCGAAACAATAGACTTGCATCCACGCAAAGTGGCCGCTTCGTGAATATCGCCCCTGCTTCTGCAAGAAATCAGTTCTTGTCTCGTAAAAAAAGTCTGTCTGCCCTCCAAAAGCAGTATCTCCACTTGTTTTCAGTGGGTACATGTTCAGTTAAAGTAATAGCTCTAACTTGTACTACCAAGTGCAGTGTAGTTTAGTGGATGGCTGTTACTTCATTCAACTGCCACCCCACTGATTACCAGCTGAGTAGTTTGGCTGTTTGAATGACTGATACTTGATGGAGAGTTCACCGAATTGATATCATCCGGAACATCACAATCTATCAACAAAGGGAACATTTCCGTGACGAAATATCCATCTTAATACGTAACTCGCATGAGGCACATGCTCAATCAACATGATGCCTTTTTGCGCAGGAAGACGAGACGTAGCGGAACAGTCGCTTTGAGTCAGTCTTGGCAGAATGATTGATCGCTATTTGGTTAGCTTTTCCTTCTCGATAAATTCAGGCAACATTTTGGAAGTCAATTAATTACTGTTTTATATTGATGGATTGCTCTTATCATCTGGTTCAGGAGACACGTCTCTGCCGACTGGCGGTGTAAATTTAGATGACATAATTCAAGGAACCTCCATGGTATAGCCATAGCCAGGAAGGTTAATAATATCATGAGCGCAAAAAGTGTACTTCCTGTGCACTGGAGGTGCATGAAGCAAAGGAGCACGAGATACGCTTTTGAAAGATGAAATTAAAGGAGCACGAGATATGCTTTTGAAAGATGAAATTAAAGGAGCACGAGATATGCTTTTGAAAGATGAAATTAAAGGAACACAAGATACGCTTTTGAAAGATAAAATTAAAGGAGCACGAGATACGCTTTTGAAAGATGAAATTAAAAGAGCACGAGATACGCTTTTGAAAGATGAAATTAAAGGAGCACAAGATACGCTTTTGAAAGATGAAATTAAAGGAGCACGAGATACGCTTTTGAAAGATGAAATTAAAGGAGCACGGTATGCGATCTCTTACCGGTATTCTGACTGCCGACGTAGAGGAAGCCATCTAGCGGCAGCAATACGAACTACAGAAAACCATTACAAAATGTACATAGTACATCGGGTCCATTCGCAGACAACGTAATTAGTCCCTGGCATTGGAGAGTGGTGTGCACGGCGATGGTGACGCTGGATGTCGAGAAAAAGTGGCAATACCGGGCTGGATGTTCCTCATTTCCATGTATCTGCAAATGCAAATGTAAAATATCAATACACTTTGGGATGGGGGGCGTGATGAGCACTTCAAATGTTTGTGCATCTGCTCCTGGGCTTTCAGGGCATATTCAATATGAATCAATGAATCAACCTACAATGCATTTGTGGTATTGGATTTGGCATGTATTTTACATCTGAGAGTGCATGGTGCCCAGGACTTGGCACTTATGAGAAAAATATCACAGAAAGCATGGTCAGGTTCGGCATAAATTGTGTTTCCTTTACCAAGTACACATGCAGATGGGGAGGACATGAGTTAGGAAATGAGGGATTGATATTTTATAATGTTCATGTACTAAGCATTGTGGAATAATGAAGAAATTTGCTGCACAGATCTGGTTTTCCCATGCGCACTGCGGTCTGATCTCCATCATCCAAGGATGTCCCCAAAAAGTATGGAGTAGGACGGCAGGCATGAAGGAACGTTGATGATGTTGTGCTGTTTTCGTTTATTGAGACAAATTTGGACCCCGTGTCCCACCTCAAGTGCAAGACAGTACGCAATATCAGAAAACAGGTATGAATTATTCTAACTTTCGGTCATCGGGGTATGTGTGATGTCCTCATAATCACAACTTTCAGGCTCTGAATCCTGAAATAACCATTTTTCCCCAAATTAGATTTGTAGTCTTTCAAAAGGACATGGCAAACCATATTCGATACCAGAATATTCATTTGTCCTTGGCCGTTGATTAGCGAACAAATCCATGGAAAGATGCTTGCGGTTCTTCAGAGCAGTAAAGGTTAAGCAGTTTGGCCCCATGAAGTTCTGCCTGAAAGTAGAAGTGAGGCAAACATTCTCAGCTCAAAATGAAGTGTAGGCCTAGTAATGCTTCTTGCATATGCTTCACATGATGTTACTTTGTTTGCATGTGGGCTGGAATACTACATGTATATGAACTAAAACTATTAGATAAATAGAAACAAGACCTAGGAAATGTTTACTTTATAAATCAAGCAAATTTGTATGGAGAATAAAAATCGCAATTGATATTATTTATGGCGGTGATCGTCTGGGCTGTACGTTCGGCGAGGTGGTTTGACAAACTGTTGGAAACATTGGATAAGCGTTTTACATGATTTTCAGTATCACAATGAACAAATGAGGTATGCATGAACTAATCATGTTCTGCCTTGGCGATTAGAGGTATTTAGAACAGTATAATTGTTGTAGTTTGATGGGGTTTACATACATTCGGACGGCTAACACAGTGCGGTACAGACCAGCAGAAATTGCCTCTTCATTGTTTTGATCCAGGGCATGGAATTACCAAATGGAAAGCATTGCACTTGTGTTGCATTTCATCATGGATTTTCCTGCTGAATTTTGTTGCTGTGCTGGATAACCTCTCAATGTCAGTGGAATTGACTTCAGTCTGGCTTACAACTTGTGATTTGGAATTTGGAGATCATCATCAGTTCCTGATCATTGTGCCGAAATCCATAACCCTTCATGTCCTTCACTCTGTGAAAGCTTTCGTATGTTGCCTTTAATATACCAAGGAGAGATTCTAAGGGCCTAAACCGGATACATTGGAGCAAATTGGCACATTATTTGGAGTGTTTTATGAATCCTCCTGGGGAGGCCCAATGAGGCCCTAGCACCGTCAATCACACGGGCCTAGTTCAACAACATAATTACAAGTCAACTTTGTAATGGCATATAATATAGGTTTGGTCAAAATCTATTTTTGGTTTGGTGTGGTCTTATGGACTAACATTCAAGGACTAAAATAGTAAAAGCGTCTTGTGCAAAAAAAGCTAATCTTGTGGATGGAAAGACCCACCTTGGAATCCAGCTTTGCAAGGAATACGCTGTCCATCTGGTGAATTGCCTACCAATTGGCTCGAATTCCTCAACATTGGTATCTATATTTCCTTGGCAGTGTGGTATCAGCGTTTTCATAGGAGATATCGATATTCATCCCCTGGCAGAGTCTAGACTGCTGTTGCATGATTAGCCTCCTATACCGTGGGTGAGAATACCAACGAATCGGCAGATACTAGTGTATCTTTGTTAAACATACCTTAAGGAAGTGGATCTCACCCCTACTTTGACGAAACTCTCCCAAGTGCAGTAGATTCTCGAGATACGCAGGACTTGTCAAGGTGAACTGGTTTCAAGAAGCAGGGAATGAGCGTACATCGGCAAAAATAACTTTGTTGTTTGTCAGCGAGACTTTTTCCGCACTCACTTTTCCCAGCGGAGTTATCAGTCATCATCTACGAGTTCTTCCGACAACATGATGCAGCTTAGTTTAGCGGATCATTAATTATTTTTTGACAGCATTTACCAATGGGATATTGAGCTGGCCTCTCCAGATTATGAATGGGACACTAATATCGAGTGGGCGATCATATTTGGGAGTGGAAATTACGAGTGACGTCCGCTGCGGAGGTTTCGGCTTGGTCACAGATGAAGGGCCCTTCAGTTGGTGACGACTCTATCATTCTTTCGGATCAGTGTTTGTTGAAGTCCTTCATTGAATGCTTCTATTGATATTTCATTTCGATGCTGTTTGCCAATATCCTAGACGGTGATTATCCGGTGATGCTTCTTAGGATTTGAGAACTTGGCAATCATTGTTCTGGATCTTCTTAAACCTTCAGGATACTTTCCCATGGACTTGGATGCTTACGGACCCAACGACCATGTTTCGGTTTCGCGCGTGGTAACTGCGTGCAGATAAGTTTGCCCAATCACTTATTAGACGATATCTTCCCAGCTTTTTCTCCAACCTCACAGAGACATACTCCTCGACTCACTTTCCACAAGAGAGCCGTGGTTCTTGGATTCACTAGCATTTTGTACAAGAGAGACTTGTTGCTTCTAAGAACCGTTGAAAGTTGCAGTTACAGTAAGTGGTGGTTGAAAGGAACACGTTCTGACATCACTCAAAAGTAACCTGTGCATTGAATCCAAGTGGTAAATCTCTTCCAGGCAATGTACTGGGTATGCACTTCACCTGATTGCTACAGATGATGTACATGCACACAGTTAGCCAGGTTCATTTGTTATTCCTGTAGGTTATCCTGTGCAAGGAAAACTAGTGGAAACCTGTATCCGGGATGTACTTTCGTTCTCTACATGCCAGTGGCTATGAGAATTGGATCTAATGGTGCTGTGTGTGTACACTCTCCTTTCAAGTGCTAGCTGATTCACAAGCCAAATCGAGAATGTTGGAGAAATATACTCGATGTCTTGCTGCATAAACTGTACCGAGACTGTTGATATACAAACAGGGTGATACCAGCTGCTAAATTTGTTAATGATTCACTCTTAGCGAAAGAAGTGGCCTTCCGTAAAAACTACAAGCATCTTGCAGGAATTGCTTACCATTGGTGATCTTCTCAAAGTGGAAACTTTCTGTAGTTGGCTCAGGCTGTTCAGGGCAGTTAAACATGTCGCGAAGAAAAGTTGGTGATGACAGCTCCTACAGTGGATACTTGTCTGGATACTCGCCATCCCTTCGAGTGACCCCGTATGGCTCTCTACCAAATACGTCACCACTTGGATCAAGCTCATCCTATGGACTAGGATCCACTTTCAAAACGGGATCCAACTCCTTCGGGTCTGAATCAAAATCTTATGATTCAGGACATTCTTTGAAGACATCACAACTTCCACTTAGTACTTCTGGTTCTACTGTTGATTCCAAAGTTTACCCGTCCCTTCTTGGAAGGAAAAGTTACCAAGTCGCAACAAGTACGAATAGCAAGCCACGTTACATAGCCTACACGACCAGCGGCAGTATCACAAGTGACAAACTCACCGACAGTAATAAGGGAAGATTGTTGTTGACTGACGATGATAAAATCTCTTACTTTACATTCATCCCATCGCACTACAAATACCGTACAAGAGTTTTCGCTAATTCGAAAGACTGGAGAAACAAGAACGAGGACGATCCACTTTTCGACCGACCGAGGTATTTTCATGAATACAGAGGTGGGAAGGCTCACAGGTAGGTTGTGGGTGCAATGTCCACCCATGGATTCTGTGCCGGTCATTTCTGTTGACTCTTTCGGTTGAGTCTTCTGCGTGTCAGCAGGTCCGTCCTGGTAACCGCTGAAGGGGCAGGAACTCAGACTGCGTTCTACAACATTCTGGGGTTGCTGTCATATTACTTGAAGATAAGTGCCTAGCTTACCAGCACTTGGGGTGGAATGCCAACGGTCATGACGGTGTTCAAAAGGCAGCAGAACTGGTGGTATAATAGGAGTACAGTGGGAACAGTCATGACCTTGTGGAGTGAGATGTTCTATAGAAAGAATACCGACTTCACGTTTTTGCTATTTCTGTCAGAAAGAATTCAGACCGCATAAAAACTACTCAGGTGGTTGTCTGTGAGTACCTATGTTATTTGCTTTGGCTGTCAATGAATAGGCTTTGTGAATGTGTACTGCACACACCATGCATGTACCTGTAGTGAGACTTATCATTGAGAGGAGCCGAAATGATCTCTACACAGCTTCTGTGTGGATCTCATCTCGACATCCTTTTGTTGAACAGCTTCTGAAAGTGGTGTCTTACTGGAAGCAATACCAGTTCCTGCAAATCAGGGAATTTGCATGGTGACTTGGATTCCAATGGTGTCTGTGAAGGACACTGATGTCCTGCTAACGAAAGCCAATGCCCTTCTTCCTCTGTTCGTCTTCTATCCAGAGTGATGACTTGTCTGATCACCTCCAGCACAATAACCCAGTCTTCTATCAGTATTCAACTCATGGTGTCTGCCAGTAAATGGCTGGTGTTATCATTTAAGTGCAGCTGCACCATCAGTGGACATGGTATCATTCAGCCAAGGGCTGGTATTCATAAAAGTCAGCAAATGCTTTTACTGGTACTTAAGATTCGCACAGCAGTGTCCAATGTACATGTACTGCAGAATTTAAAGTAAAAGCATTTGCTAGCTTTTATAAATATCAGCCAAATGTCGGGAGGCAGATGGTTTCCTTTCCATCCACCCTCTATTCTATGGTAGTCTTTTTGGATGCTCGGATGATGGTAGTCTATTGTTGTTGTCTACCCTGGGATGTCTGTTCTATTGTTCTCAGTGGAGATGAAAGCCACAGGTGTTCTCATCTTCAGGGTCACCTCTAATAGGGTTTCTTTCGAAACATTTCCCTGCAGGTTGGATCAAGCAGCAAGAGTTACTTTTGCACCACAATGAGCAATGCACTCGGGAAGACTCTGGCCTTGGCTCAATGGATGATTGCAACCTTGGCATGGAAGCTTTTCCTCTTATCTTGAAATGCATTACCTACCTTGAACTACAAGAACAACATGTCGTTTTTGCCAGCCCTTGCCAACCAAGATGAATTACTCTTGAGAACTCCTTTCTTTTCATTGAAGGGAACTGTCAGCACCATTTGAAGGTTGGTTTTAATGAATGTTTTTACAGTTGCAATCGAGAGAAACATATGCCGAAGAGATTAGGTTGCATCTTTGCAATTCAAAAACGATGCCACTGAACGGAATGTGGTATGGTTCTTATGATGTGGTTTCTTCACATGTAGGTATAGCTCTGCTTGCTTTGGCCACAAGGTATAGGATATCTTTTGTGGCTTCCGTCTAGGATTTCAACATGAGTAGCTTTATTCGCCCGCTTCTGGTAACCATCATCTCAAAAATAACAACAAGAGTTGAGATGGTGTTTTGGTTCCCATTCCGCCAGACTCTGTACAGGGTAATCAGTCTTGGGCGGCCTTGAATAGGATGGCAACTAGGCCCCAGAGATTGGTGAACAATTGGGTACTAGAACTGACTCCTTTCAAATGGGTACGTTGTTTGCACACAGTATAAACTTCCAAGTTCTGCGCTTTTCAACATCAACTCAGGCTAAGCTGGATCGCCTCCTGTTGTAAACAGGGCTTGCCATGCTTGCCTTATTGATAAGAACCTACAAACTTTACACTTTCCAAGTCGACTGAAATTCCTTTCCTATCTTGTCGTTAGAACAGGTATTATCAAAAGCTTCAGGTGCACCTAGTTCCATGCATTGTAAGAGGCTACTGACTTATCACAAGTTCGAGTAGTCCTACCTTCTTCTTCTGTGTTTGGTATTGACAATCAGAAATGTAAATCATTTCTTTCGCCAAAATTAGTTGTCCACTGGAGATCCACTGCCATTCCCCACACAGTTTTGTACCTTCGCCTGGAAGAGATGGTTGTTCCTGCCAGATATACCTGTCAACTGGGGACTGGTACTCTGTTACGTGGGATGGGTTCAGGTGTTTGCTTGCCACCTCCACATTCACAGTTGGTTGTGGCTCGGACTCTCGTCTCAGATGCTTGTCGAGTTGAATACTCTGGACCTGCATTTTGATCTCCCAGACCCATCCCCATGTCCATTCTCTCTCTAGTCTTTCACTTCCTAGCAGGCTAATTGGGCATTGTTAGCCATTAGCCTTGTTAATGATCTACTTGAACTTTTCGTAATGGTCAAGAAGTTTTGGTTAACAGTGATATACTGTCTCTTACCCTTACAAATGCTATAATTGGACTACCTATTTTACTGAGAATGTGATATTTCCCACAGCTAGGACATTTGAACACATCTTCATGGGGAGGGCCGAGGGAGGTGGTGATACAATCCACACATGAAAGAATCTTCTGACCGACCCCGTGCCAGTTTCATTTCAACCATGCCAGTGTGAAATGCGAAAAAAATATCTCGGAACTTCCATCGTGAGGAAATGACATCCTGTTCATTGAAACCTTTTGTTGGCGTGGGTCGCTGAGTTGATATAAATCCCATGGTGGTGAGGCTCAAAAACCGGAACCTTTTACACAAACTGAAAGACATGATCATCTTTAGCAACATCACGTGGGAGTAACAGGAAATTGACTTCACTGATGTCTTTTTAACTCCAGACAGTAAATCCAAATTGAGAAACTTCAGTGAAACGTTTTTCGACTCATTGAGGAATGGCACATACGATACCATTGTTTCTTTGAAAAGAATGTCGCTTCAAGAAAGTAGGTATCAATTTCTGCCTTGCAATTTTAGAAATTGGACAATAGCATGGCAGCAACCAATTTAGACACCAACTCTGCCCACGATGTGACATTAACTCCCACAAAGCTACAATAATACGAACTTGTGGCGGAATAGTTGTATTGTTTTTCATCAACAGTTCCCAAGAGAGTAATAACTTGGGTCATTTCGATGCGATGATGCCATCCATCTTCGAGAATAGTCTTCTGTCCGACACTTGTTGTCATTCCTTGAACCTTGCCCTTTCGTCGTATGATTATTGATGATGCTTCCCATTGATGATGTTCCATTGGCTGGTCTGGCTGGTGATTGTCCCACAGTCCTGGGTGAGGGTTGAATACAAGCAATTGGGGTCGAACTCCGATGAGGATTAGATAAAGGTTTAACCACTTCACTACAAAAGAACAGAATTTCTGTCTATGCCATCATGTTGCAACCATGGCTTGCAAACCTAATGTACTGACGTCACATACTTAAAAATGCATACCTGACATCATAATGACGTTAATATCAGCAGCGAAGTGGTTCAGTTCCCACAGCTTGTTTTCTGGCCTGGCTACCTTCAACCTCATAACCATGACCTCCACTTACCGTAGATCAGTGGCCACTGATATTCAGTGGTGAACTGAATCACCAGCAATTTAGCACTAAAACAACACCACATACCAGGACACCACTGATTCCACACTGAAATCGCCACTGTCTTGATCAGTGTTAGTTCCGAGTATAACTGATTTAACACCAGAAATCAGTGCTGAATCAGCTATAACTGAATTAGCACTGAAAAGACACTGAAAAACACCATCTGGACTTAGATTTCTCATAGCAACACTGATTCCAACAGGAGATATGTCTTTGAAGAAGGTACTAATGGTGTCAGTTTGAAAATCAGAGAGGAGCAATTGCTTTGCCTTCAATTCGGAGCATCTTAGAAGCCTTCATACTCTTTAGTGCACAGTAATGCAGCCAGCTCTCAACAGCTGCATAATCAAGAACAACCATGACCTCCTACAAGCAACTATAAATGTTGACACTTCGGAAATCAGAATGAATAGATTGCCTTCCTTTCCATTTACAGCCTCTTCCAGAAAAAAATTATTTGTCTAGAAGCTCGCGTTATTGAACAGCAATCTTCCCTCTCAACATCTGTGGCAAAACAGGCTCATATCCCGATAGATAAACACAAACATCATACAAGTATCTGCGAGTGTCTTTTAGAAGACATCATTTCTTGTGAATAATGGATTTTCTGATGTGTACATTGGTATCTTCCTGCCGCACCTTTAGTTATTGGCAAACGTATCGCGGGGCTTATGGATCGAGTCAGGTGGATTTCACTCGTTACTTACTTGTCTCATTATGTCCCGTGTCCCAGCCACCTGCTTATATGGAGAGTCCCGTGAGATTTGGTGGAAGGAAGCCAGAATATGTAGGGGTGAAATTTTTCTGGTTATGAGATTCTTTTGTAGGCACCTGTTTCGTTGCTGGAATTCACATTGGCTTTTTCCCATTGCAGATCTAAAGCCTACAACACACGTCACCACTTTCGTTGCTCATACAGGCAAGTGGGCTGTGGTCGGCAACAACCACTCCCCACCAAAATACTGTGGTGATCAGGAGTTGCCACAAGTTGTCGAAAATCAAACTGGTTTGAATTCTCACCACAAAAATTGCTCATAGTTGCGAGTTGTGGTGATGCGTGGCAGTCAGCAGCACATGGGACCACTGAGTGGTGATGTCTGCTGTAAACCGGCAACCGCCACAAAAAATTGCCGACCACGAAAATTGCCTGTACGAGCAACGAAAGTGGTGATGTGTGCTGCTAGCTTAACAGTTTTCAACTTGAATATATGTGCCAGGGCAAGGTTTATGACCAAATCAGCATTACTCCTGGCTCCCACTGATCTGTGGACTATCCTGTGCCACAGCCATCAAAGTGCAAGTCAATACCGACACTAAGGAATTGTCTTTCTTCTCTTTGCAGGTCTGAACCCCCAAAACACAGTGAAAGCACACACTATGATGAGGAAGAGGAAGAGATCCTTGGTTCTGATGATGACGAACAAGAGGATCCCAAAGACTATTGTAAAGGTAGGTTATGCCACCCCATCATCCTGCTACAGTCTCAGCTCATGTCAAGAGGCATACAATCTGCAAGAAGCAGGGAGATGGATCATTTGCCCATGCAGTGTTCCCACTGACAACATTCCTTTCCAACAAGTGCCAGTGCCACTCTTCCTTCTTGTCAAGGAAGTACATAAATGTAGTTATCTTCAGTCTTGTTATGAATATTTTGATGATATCCTTCTGACCATCATCTGCCAGTTCTTCCTTCTTTCCTGTTCAAAACTTCCATCAAGATCTTTTCTTGTCAAATCTACATGGATGTTGAGATAATTTCCCTATTCTGACTATGTTGCCTCCAAGCGTGGATTTTTGCCACGCTTTGCTTGGTCTGTTCCGCTGCAAGTAGCCTTACAGAAGCATGTATCCATGTGATGAAGCGAATGAAAATGTATGGGAAATCTGCGATAAATCATGGTGAAATCATCTAATGTTCCTAATGGTTACCATCTTCAGCAATAATTATGAGATCTCTGCTTCAAGGAGTAGGATGAGGAAACTCATTGAGGATGGTGTAGTGTATCAGGTGATTTACATCCCTGATATAAAATCGATACCATCTTTTAATTTCTGTATGGGTTTCAGTTTGATGGGCTTTTCATCTCACCTGTTAAAAGGGAATCTGGCCAAAATGTAGATTAAACTATTGAAAGCTCCTTCGTACATCGGCCTAGTGGCTGGAAGCAACTGAACGCAACAGTTGCTATCGATGTACCCGTTCCACGCACATCGGTTACGGCAGGTCATTGCGGCAACAAGTGGCACAATTAATCCTGTCTTTAATCTGGAGCGTGCACATCCGACAGGCAATGGTACTGAATGCTACATGGAAATTGTCGATGTCTTCCAATCGGACCAGTCGGGAGCCATCACGTGACCAGGTGTGCTCCACGGACGAGGAGCAAACCATTCATTGCCAGCGCACGTACATCGGAAGCAAATGAAGACACCTAGAAGCAACCGTTGGCAACGAGTAGAACATGAGCAACTGGCTGGAACCACCGGCAACGGTCGGCAGTGGCGTTGCTGGTCCGCGTACGTCGGTCTGTTTGAGTATCTGATCAGTAGGTGCTGGTTCCAGGTAGTCGCCAACCGTTGCCGGAAACGCCATTGCCGGTAGTTGCTTCCAGTCACAAGGCCGATGTACGTTAGGCTGTAGACTGGAACCTCCCTTTGTAGGCATTTCTAGCAGGAAAACTCCTCCCCAGAGAGTATGTCCAAGTTCAGTCCCAAAATGTGACTTGCGGCGTACTTCACGAATCAGGAGTTGTGATTGGAAGAACTTTGCTGTTCGTGTTGGGTGAAAGATCAATTCGATGTTTAAGGAGGGAAGGATAGATTACGCACGAGAGATGCCTCTCTGATGTGAACTGAACAGAACAAATCAGGCCGTCCAATCAATCAATTGACCATTATGCCGATATGTGTTGCTAGTGCAATCAAGACAAATTAATCACACTAATGGCTGAACTCAGGTGCTCTTAGGTTACTAATTTCTTCCAATGAGTGATGGGTCCCTGCGGTGATCAGTCTGAGACTGGATGAGATGGAGTGCCTCTATGAAGCAGGAGTAATTGCACCACGATCTGTGACATGACACCTTTCTACTAGGTCTGAGCTTGGATGAGATAGAGCTACCTCTATGAAGCAGGAGTCATTCCACGATCTGTGACACCATTCCACTAGGTCTGAGCTTGGATGAGATAGAGCTACCTCAGCCGGAGTCGCTTAAAGATCCTTGACAGCTACTTGGTCTGAGCTTGGATGAGATAGAGCAACCTGTTTGAAGCAGGAGTCACTTCAAGATCCGTGACAGCTACTTGGTTTCTGAGCTTGGATGAGATAAAGCTACCTCTGTTAAGCAGGAGTTGCTCCACGATATGTCACGCCTTCTACTAGGTCTGAGCTTGGATGAGATAGAGCTGCCTCCATGTTTCAGAAGTCGCTTCAAGATCTTTGACAGCTTTCTACTAGGTCTGAGCTTGGATGAGATTCATGTAGACCTACCTCTGCAGCAGGAGTCGCTCTGTTGCATCTTTCTACTACATGTATGAAGTATAGCTACCTCCATGAAGCAGGGAGGAGTCACTTCACCATCTACGACACCTTTGTCAGTTGAGCTTGGATGAGATAGACCTATGCACTTCTATGTATTCGTCTCCTCCAACTGTCTTCTTATAAAGTACATTACAAATCCCACGTCTTCTCTATCAAAGCTTTCAGTATCGTGGAGTCACGAGACCCAAGTAGCTTTGAAGAAACCAATAAACCTGCTCCCCCTCTGGCCATCTGCGGGGTTGTCTGTCGTGTGCGAGTGGCTAGGAAATCAAATCCTTCTAATTGAGTGGGTCGAGACCGGTTATAGCTTTCTTCGACCTCTGGGCTGTTGCAGATATCAGATCTTGTGGGCAGTCAGTGTTGTATTTCGACTTTTCTCTTTGGTGACACTTGAATGAACTGACACTGGTCACAGTAGTGTCCATTCCTGCCAGGCAGTTGAGAGCGAGATGCTGAACCACTTTGCTGCCTGCTTGGTGATATTGTCATAATCAGTCCATTTCACTGTTACTTCGTTCATTCCCCCCTAATGCCGACACACTTCTTCAGATGAGCTTTGTGTTAGCTCACTGACCCCAGAGATGGTGCATCTGGTTCTCCATCTGTGGGTACGATTTAGCTAAATTCCTGCGGGATTTGTACATGTAGTTCATACCCCCTCTTCAAGAATCTGATTCAGGAGTTGCTAATACATGTACACGAATTGGTGGGCAGTGACCATTCTTGCTCCTCAACCTTCACCTCGTTTTGCCTTGCCTACCCGCAAGCGTTCTTCAGCAGAATTAGTCCTCTCTTGTACGTGCCTGAGATACTCTGTGGGAATTGCTATCGTTAATTGAGTTGATCTTCATGTTGGTGGACATGTCGTTGGTCACGATATCTCCTTGAGGAATCTTCAGCGTCATCTTCAAGCAGCTTCTTGATGGCCAGTAGACGAGTTTCATTGGCAGAGATTTCGTAATGTCTTCTACCAGTGGGGCAGAAGTCAGCATGGAAGTGCGGTTTGTAATATCTCTTCAAATGCAATACAGGTACTAATGTCTTCCCTTGCGTCAACCTAATATTGATTGAACCCTTCGGACCTCTTATCTGTCTATCATGTCGGAATACCTAATTGACTGGACCTCAACCTGGATGGTCGGCTGCTGGTAATGACATCACTTACGGCATCTCGTTGGTCAGGCTTCGTTGGCACTGGATGCTGGCCATTGTTACGAGATAAGTGGAATCTCTCTACTGGGGACACGCAACTCTAGTTCCTCAGGAGGAGTAAGATCCTGATGATTTCGAAGGTTGATGGAAACACCATTTGGGGGGTCGTTGGTGTAATCTGATTGTATATGAGGTGGATCCATTTTGCCCGAAATGCTATTATTGAGATACTGTCTAATGATATCATTTTACCTCTGCTTTCCAAAGCTCTACCCCTTACGCCGCCGTAGCCACAGGTGTTCACTGAGAAGAGTGAGGCAATTTGGAGAACTTGGAGAAAATTGGACAAGCCTCACCACAGTTATTATCTATATCAATTTGTCCTGCACAATTAACCATATTTTTCTTCCATTATGGCTAATAATATTATGCAAGTAATTACATTTACGAACCCTGGAGTGGATGGTGGACAAACGACATGGAGATGGATTCTGGGATGAGTCTTAGCTGTAATTTTGTGTCAAGAGAACACTGGCATCCAATCGAACACCAGAACAAGAGGGGCCCTGTTTGAGGAGCCCTGATAGCCTAGTGGTTATGTCTGCTTAGCAAACGGCAGATCCCGGCTTCGAATCCAGGCCGTATGGGATTTCATTCCCGGCATGGGACAGTAAGCCATGGTGCCTTGTACCTTGTGTCTTTGCAAGGGCAAGTAAAAGATCCCATCCAAGTGAGGAACATGAGTAGCTTGTGATGGCCTGTTAGGGCCAATAATGCTATATAGCGTCGGCCCTAATGGAAAATCAAACACAAACAAGAGGGGGAATGAACTATGAACTGTAGTTTGTCGCTTAGCACGCCACATGCCTACCACTGTGTGGTTCCTTGCGTGATCAGTTTAGGAGCCGTTTCTTTGTTTAGTGTCAGCTAATGTGGTCTCCTACGCATTGATTACCAAGAGTTTTGGTTCCTGACTCATCCACCGAATACCAGTTCTCCATCTGTAAATTCTCAGATCTGGCTGGCACCATGGCAACTCGTGTCTGTACCTTCACCCTTCCTAACGACCAGACATTGTTCGACACTGGACACGTTTCTTTCTTTCAGTGCAACCCCCGTTCACACTGTTTGATTCAGTATCAAAGCGTTTGGTACCAGTTTATCTGTGCCAATGGGTGGAGGGGGATCCTTGACTATCCTCTTCCGAGATGACAATGACTTCGGTCATGTCCTTTGAAATTGATGTCTAGAATCAGACAGTCTAGGGACAAAAATTCTCTCTCCAAGTTTTCAGATATCCAACATAGAGTACAAAAAACGACACACAAAATGATACTAAAAATAAAGTCGTCTCCGAATTTTGCAAATTTTTGGCCCCAACCGAGGTCTTCGGTTGGGGTCGAAAATTTGCGAAATTCGGAGACGATTTTACTTTTACTATCTCCAAGTTTTCAGGTTTTCATTTCCTTACATAGCCTATGAGGCAAGGTATGCCATTTGCAGCCGCTACAACGGATACCTACCTTCTACCAGGTCTGCAGTGCTGTAGCCATATGTCACATGTCATCAAACAAGGGACCCATTAGTATAGACTTACATCTTACTGCGGCGAGGAAGCATCTCATATGATTTCATATCATGTATAATGCATGATTGCAGCTCATTCCTCTGATGGAGTGGTCGTGTTTTTGCTGTTGTCTTGGTTTGACAAAGTGGCCAGCAAATATATGGCTCCGATTTTGAGACTTGCATCGAATTTCTTCTCTTCTTTGTGGCTGTTGTTCGGCATTTTTGTTCCTGTCTCATATTACGGCAGCCGAACTCGGGTTCAAGACGAACTCCCAAGAGAGAAACTACTTTGAAAGGAATATGGCTGTCTGGGTACTTCGTGGATAGCGACAAGAAACAATGACCTTCATCAATTATTCACCATCATCTGCTCCAGCGAGATTCTCAAATACTTGTTGGTAATATTAAGAAATACAGTGCCTGCTCAGAACAAGTTCTGGATGTCAGTATCGGTCTGCTTCTTAAAGCGGATTGTTCGCTTCTGTCCAAAGTGAACCAAAAATAATAAAAACCCGTTTTATTCGTAACTACAACTGGTAAATGCATTGTGGCGGCCGCTCCGGAAACTGTTCTGTGGAATCTTTGACTCGGCGCGTATAGCCCGCTTTAAATTGGAAGTCTCGTTTTTGCAGATGGTCTGTAAATTTTCTGTGTACTTAGATTTTTTGTGGGCGACAACTCTCCAAACCCTGTGAAAATCACACCGCTCGTCGCAAAACGTGGCAAAAAACTGCTGCAGTGGAACCAGGCCTGACGAAGCAAATGCTTTTGCTTGTCACCTTCCCTGATTACTGAGATTTTCGAAGACGTGGGGTCTTCCATACTTGCACATGAGCGATTGATAGAACGCAACAAGCGTGTGATGGATTCAGGAGATGCAACACGATCGGATGCCCTTATCATCCAAAAAAATCAATGACCAGAAATGTCTCCGCCGTGATCAAACCTGCCCTGCGGAAGAGATTGAGATAGAAGCTAATCCAGCCATTAGTTCGTCTCACCCCCAGCATCTTCCATTGTTGGTAGACTCAGTAATGACCTCAGCAGACCATGGAAACCATCTAACGACCTGTTATCGGTGTCTCCCATGCTTACGAATGAGCTACTTATAGAAGGCAACAAGCATGTGATGGATTTAGGAGATACAAGCGAAGATTTCGAACGATACTGAAGAAGTGGAAGGTTGATGTGCTCTGGGGTGCTGAGGAGGGTTTCAGCAGGAGACTGATTAACTTCTTTGTTGGAAGCAGATGTAACTGTGTTTTGTTCAGGCCGTTATGCACTTTCGAAAGATATATGTGACCCCTGACAGCAAACTGAGTCGGAATGCGCCGGAAAGAAGACTCAAGATGAAATGAGAGAACAGCTGCAGAAATGGACAAAGTCAAATTTCACAGTGGGCAGACAATGTTGAAATCAACAAACCGTTGGTTCACCTTGGGTCTTCTCTGCACATTCCGACTCATTTTGCTGTCAGGGGTCACATATTTGCTAGCATCATGATAATTTTGGGGCTGATCTACTTCACAAGTTTTTTTGATTTTCTGATTGCAGGCGATGCATTGATGTTTGCTCTTCTTGTATCTTTGCAGGCGGGTACCATCCGGTGAAAATAGGAGCATTATTCAACAACAGATATCATGTAGTCAGAAAATTAGGATGGGGACACTTTTCCACTGTCTGGTTATGTTGGGACCTTCAGTAAGTATACAACAGACCGTGAAATTTGGTTCTATTCCCATGGCAACCAATCCTGTTCAAGTTCGCTTGCGTTACTGCTTCAGGTAATCAAATCTGAATGTGTTTCAAGTCCATTTGTGCCTGTGATAAAGATTTTTAAGTTCCTTTGTCACCGTGATAGGGAGCAGAATCCGATTGATAGGCAGAGTTTGATGATGGTCATCTTCCTTGAAGTCTGCACAGATCTGTACTGGATCATCTTCTCCCGCTTGATTTCCAGACTTTTATTTATTGTCGCCGATATTGATGTATCGGCCGTGTCGCCCTCTGACATTTCAGGCCTCATCACTGATCTCCGCCCATCTTACGAGTCACCAAATGTCACTGTGTTATCATTCGGAACACTCTCACTGATGCCACGCATGGTTAAGCCCGCCGCACACGTGAGGCATCTGCCTCAAGCAAACGTCATTCGTAGCATTTGCCTGAGGCAAATGTCTCACGTGTGCGGTAGTCTTTTGGTGCGTCATCTGCCTCACCGCCGCCGTGACGCAAGTTTCAAACCTGTTTGATATTTTTTGCTACGAGTGACAAATGTCTCAGCGTGTGCGGGGGGACGTGAAGCATTTGCTTCACGTCATTTTGCTACGTCGCATGCGCACTGGCCTGTACTACCGCACACGTGAGACATTTGCCTCAGGCAAATGCTACGAATGACGTTTGCTTGAGGCAGATGCCTCACGTGTGCGGCGGGCTTTAGACTCTCATTTCTGGTCCTGTGACTCCTGGAAATTGTGCCAGTTTCATTCGGAGTAAAGGCTTGTGTGCACTGTACATACAATACACATCTCCATGTACATCTGAAAGAACAGCCACCAAGCAGTTCTCACGGCCCATACATTGTTCTTTGCATAAAACGTGCATTTGCATACATCTGAAGAACAGTTAGCAACACTTCATGGATATTCTTCATAAAGCATTTTCGATGGTCTTTCTGATCGTAATTCTGAGTCGCTTGTGGCCAAAACTTCTACGAATAACCATGAAGGTATGAGACGAGGTAGGCATAGGAGAAATCGAAGAAAATCACAGCAAATGTTTATTGCCTGACAGCACTGCATCCAGTTCATCATCACAGACAAGTTCTGTCTCTGATATCAAAACATAATAAATCATTCATGGCTAAATGTTTTTGTTTGGGTGTTACCGGCTGTTTATTCTCGATGATAAGCAAAGCGAACTTAAAATGTAATAGTGA
>NMRB01001026.1:224907-238168 GCA_002633025.1 Notospermus geniculatus | reverse complement strand
GACGGGGTTGCGTTCCCTTGCAATTACCTTATATGGCAATCGGAAGTCCTTATAAGGTAATCGCAAGGGAACGCAACCCCGTCTCAAGCCAAAATCGCAACAGTGGGTCACCCGCTTTAAAGTTCCGGGGACTTTGTGAACAAGGTCCCTGATTACCAAGTCATTTTTTGCAATTTTTCACATGCGTAATGGGATTAAAAGTGCACAGGATAATACTTTGAACAGTTCTCTTCGCAATGGTGGCAAGTAAATTTGTTTGTTACGTAACGGAATACTAAAACAATATATTTTTAAAAAATATACAAAAGAACAAGAAAAACCAAAAATAAGCAAGAATTCAAGACGCATACATGCAGTCCATGTATTAAAGCGAATCGATAGCGGATTTTGTTTACATTTGCCTGGTGTTTGTAAACACAAAATTCAGCCAATCAAAATGCACGAAAATGTCTTTGTTGACATTCTGGAGAAGTTTGTTTACATTTTTTCCTGAAAATTCGTCCCTTTTCAAATTCTATTTCTAAATCAAATTTTTTCGCTGTCGATTCGCTTTAAATTATCATTCATGCTGAATATCATTTTCATAATCGGAGCGAACATGATAATATTTGCATCACTCATGAAAAGCCTTTATTTCTAAATGCCTATTTTGGGAAGCATTTAAAAAAGAATTTTTAGGCGTTAAATTTTAGAATATAATACGTGTAGATGTAATGGACCCACGGACCCTTATGTGAGGGTCCTTGGGTTCGAGTCCGGTAGGAAGCTATGTGTTTCATCTTAGAAACCTGTTATTATTTCATGCCGTATGTGATTTGATGATACTATGATGATCCGCAAGATCCGCAAGTTTCGCAAATTATACATTGCCCACATCCAATGGGTTTTTCCACTGCAAACACACGAATTAGTAGCTGCATCAAAAATAGATATTCACTCTAATCTATTTTTAGCTGCATTGATAATCAAAATTATCGTGATAAATGCGCTTTCTTATCTTAGATAAAATTTCAACAGCATGTTCCATTTGTCGTCAATCGACTCTAGGCCTAGTCATACCCAATGCCAGTTCATTTGTCTCTTAAATCAAGAGGTCAAGTACGTGGACTTTGTCATCATAACAGATCCCGAGTCTGTTTCCTTTCACAGAGCATTGACCATAAGGAAAATATTTGGTCCTCATCTGTACGCCATTAATTTCTATTTGTCTCATCGACATTGTTTTGCTTTCAGTATCAATATCAGCTTGGTACAACCTGACCTCTCGGGGTGGATTATCTTTCATCACACCAACCATGAATACCTCCCCGAATGTACCGAAGCAGATATCAGAATCTTCGAAACCCTCCACCCCATGACGTACTGACATGACCTTAGTCAGGCTGTTCTCGCCCACCTGGTGGCATGTGATGGCTGTAGAGTCACATATGAAAACCATCCCTGTGATTCTGCAGAATGCAAAGATGTAACTGGTAGTGGTAATATTCTGGAGAACCTTACCTTCACTGTCAATCAAAGCAACATGGAAGGATGTTTCATGGTATGAAACCAAGAAATTTCCATGATTAACAACCTCAACCGACTGCAAGTCTTTTATTGCCTCATCTGAAAGGTTCACGTCGATTTCCCTTTTCGTATTCCTGACGACGTCTATGACGGTAAGGATCGGGGGTCGCTGTCTAAGGACGACTAGATTATCTTGTCCTAATGCAGCAATGCCGTCAATTATGGCTTCATCCTGCATTATGACCTTTGCGGCCAGAGATTGTAAGTTCCATAAGAAAACGTTGTGATAGTCAGATGCAGCAATGCGATCTTTTGACATGAGAGCGACACTAGCTATCATCCTACTACCTTCAGGAACCACTAGACTGGATGATAGTGAAGCGGATGAGAATCGTCCAACAGAAGCGGCATATTCTTCACACAAGTCATTATTTGTCATCATCGTCCCTCTAAATTGCGTTACCCGGTCCTGTTTCGAAGCATCTGAAAGTTCCATCATCCTGTTGCAAGCGCGCGTGATATTTTCACTCAGGTCTGCTTTCAGCAACTTCTCGGACAACAATGCATCGCGTTTCGTGGCTGTTGCCTGGATTTCCTTCTGCATATCTGCGACATCTTTTATGGTGTTCTGGATCATTTCCGCCTTTTGTTGGCACTTCCGGTCGAGACTCTGATCATATGGCTGGTGAATTTCTTGTAGCTTCTTCTGCTGCTGCTCGTTTTCTACCATTTTCCGTTCCATCAGCGCCAACTGGGATCGGTGGTACTCGGCCTTCTCAGAATATTCGAGGAAACTGTTTTTCAAATCCGCAACTCGGATGTTCCCGTCAGCAGTTTTCTTCATTTCCTCACATGTCTTTTTCGTCTTCTCCAGCTCCTTCGTCAGCTCAGTGTCCTGCTTCTTCAGTTGATGGCTTGCCGCTTGTACCTTTTGAAACCCTTCTTCTAAATTGTCTTTCTTCATTGTGAGCCAATCCTTATAGTCGATCACATGATGATGTTGTTTGTCAGCGTGGTTACCAGAACAGACGATACATATCGGACGATCACAGCTTGTACAGAACTGGCGGAGGGGTTTGCCGTGAAGTCCACACAACGAATATACGTCGTGACTTTCGGTCTTCGGATTGTCCTTGTGTTTTTGGCCACAATCATCACAGAAACTGATGCCGTCACACTGCCGACAACAAAGGGAGGCCTCGACATTCTTATTCATGTCGGTGCCGTAGGAACATTTGTTCCATTTTATCTGATTCAACCCTTTCCTTACATCATTATATTTCTCAATGATATTCGCAAGAGTAAAGTTTGTTGTGAATCCGGCCACTCCACCGGAAGGGACCCGGCATGTTTGTCTACAAACCGGACACGGGAACTCACCACCTCTTGCTGCCGTTTGTATATGAGTCCTCAGGCAGTTTTTACAAAACGAGTGGTTGCAGCTTCCAACTACTTTCGGTTCCTCATAGGTCTCGGTACATATGGGACATTCAAGTTCTTTGAGTAGAACACTATCGGCAGACGACGCCATGTTTTTTCTGTATAAAAAAAGAAAAAAACAATTGTTAGTTTGTAATTGCTCGGCGGCTGGATTATGACGTAGGGACATTACTTTGGCGTACTTTGCTGAGCCGCCACTGTTAACAACTGCAAAAAAAGTGACAAGTCGTTCTTCGACATGAATTTGTGGTTTTCAATTATGTCATTCGACCTGCGTAACCAGTGACTATCCCTTGCACACTATTGGGCAGCACTAAAGTCTGTGTCTGTGTATACACACTAAAGTCTGTTTGTGTATACACAAACAGACTTCAGTGCTGCCCAATAGTGAGCAAGTCAGATCGCGCTGTCGGTCGGTCATTCAAGACTAGCATGTGTTCAAAGATCCGTGGAAAATCCAACTACACATAAGCCGCCCATACACGGCGCAATATTATTGCACAATATGGGGCCCAAATGGGTGGTCGTGTGCTTTTCGCATGATGGGTAGAAGAAAGATTGGCAATAATATTGCCCATTGTGATCCTCATATTGTGCAATAATATTGATCGTATATGGGCCGCTTAAGAGGTCAGTCATTGATGTCCAGGAGGTGACACTTACAAGGCAAGTCTAGGCATTGCCAGGTCATTGTGAGTACAATATTCCAACAAACTTCCTCGTTCTGATTGGTCAACAAAGAACGGCGCCTATTATGGAATGAAACAAAGGCCTAGTCATGAGTACTCTGGACTTACCTCTTGGAGGCGAGGATAAAGTATATTGCCTAACTTCCGCATTCCATTGGGTAGACATATACCTTGTTTACACTACATAAAAGTCCGGGCTTTTGCGTTTACACCTATGAATCGCCGTGTCTAAATAAAGCCCGGGCTTTTAAAACCCATACATGCCGCATACATCCTCAAAAATCCCTGGCCTATTTCAAACCCAACCTTCGAAAAGTCTGGGCTTTTTGAGACAGGTGTAACCAAGGCTATTAAACGTTGCCGGACTTTAACAATTGTTACTTTTTATCAATTAATTGCAACATTATTGATTGTAAGAATGCCTACCTGTTTCCCGCTTCAAGAAATATCGAGGCCGGACCTTATGAGTGTAACACGTCACCGACTGAAATCCCTTGTGCAAATGGTGGTTCCGCCTGAGGTGGGGCGTATATATGTATGCACGCGCATGCGTAACTCAATATTTCTCGAGCGCGCATGTCAACTTCGTGCGTCGGAACACGATTCGAGGATAGGCTAAATATGGTAAAATACAACATTACCAACACGTCATTACCTACAAATACCTATGGTGCAATAATTGTAATCAGTGGTCTCATTTCTTAAGTGTCATTGCACGAGTGGACCATGCAAAATCTGCAAAAAGTGATAACCTGCGGGGTCGGCAGATCTGGCTCAAATTCCTACGAGAAGATGGTCTTGGGGCACAATGAGGACAGGCCAAATATTTCGGAGATTGGTCACACCGTTTGGGAGTAAGGGGCAAAAATACTGCCAAAAGCTATTTTTTTCAATTTTGATCAAAATACTGTCCATTTGAATGAATTTTCACGCCTTGACAGGCAACAGGAGTAGATATTCCTTATATGTCAATGCAAGTAGATTCCCCCTGTAATGTTTTTCCATTTTTGTTTACTCCCAAATCACACTTGATTTAAAGGTACAGTGCAGTATTGCCCTTGTGTCAAAAAAGGTATGGTTTGGCCTACAGCGAATTACAGAGATGCTGCAGGGGTGAGGAAGGTGAGCACATCAGGGAAAGGAGTTGAGGGATGTCTCTCTCTATTAAAAGAATAAAAAGTTTGGGCGCTCTTTCCATTGCAGAGATATGCGGGTGCAAAGTTGTGCATAAATGCACTACTGATGTACTACGAATGTATTACGGATATGATGTTCATTTGTAGTACATAAAATGTCTACATATATACAGGCATATCTCTGCAATGGAAAGAGCGCCCAAACTTTTTCTTTTTGTTTTTTAAAGATCAGGTCTCAACCTATAATTTCCGACCAGTTTTGTCATCCAGGACCCTGCAGCATCTGAATTATGAATGCTTACTTTGACCCCTGTAAAAGCACATTTTTGCTATATACGCCCAAACCAGCGAATGGATTGACCCAATATTTTGTGTGCTTTTGTCTCTCACCAAGGGGTAACTTCACACCAAATTTCATTAAAATCCGTCGACCCCGGGTTATCACCTTCTGCATGGTCTATTCGTGCACGTACACTTAAAGGACCACTGTATTGCATCTTTCTGTCGACAGCCGGCGCCACCGGCACCATGCTCCAATACTGTAGTTATGCCTTTCGCCCCAGTGTTGGAGAATGTATGATTACAGTCTCGGTCACCCAGCCGCTGGGGATCGAACAAGTTTGTGTAGCAGTACTGCGGAACGAAACGGCTGGCTGCGCGAGACTAGTTGCATGCGGTAGTTTACCAAGTCGTTAATAGAGGTCTCCCCCTTAACGCGGGTACGTGTAACGCAGGATTGGGAAGCAATACTGTGGTCCTTTAAGTGAAGATCGATCATATTATTTCTTTTTTGCTGATATCTCCGAGTGGATCTAATCTTTTCCCGAGTGACATTATGGGCCGTATTCTAGAAGCTTCCTAAAGTGTAAGGTCTACCTTTATATTGTTTGCAGTACATAGAAAATGAGTGCGACACCTTGTTGAAGGTCAACTATTTATTGGTCCGAAGACCCGATACAAGCTTTCGACACTTACTGTGTCTTCATCAGGTATGAAAACTTTTGGAAATGGCAAGCTATATACAGAGTAGCAAATGTCAATACAGGGATTAGCAAGAGGAATTATAAAAAGTTCAAAAAGAGGTGTGAGCTGAGGAGATTGTAGTAATCACAAGTCATAATCAAAAGTTATAGTGGGACAGGAATCCACTGTCTCGGTTCAGTCCATTTTGTTTGGGAAATTTGAAAATTTCCATACCGCTCGCCAGTTACTTCTTTGTTATGTAGATTTGCACTATTCCCGCTGTTTGAGTAAACAGGTAAACTCTGTTCGGCCATTTGTGACCAAAGACCAGCGACAGAGCTGAACAATACCCGCGGTGGACACAAAAGATTTAGGGTCGGCACGTACACTGAAGATTGGTTTTCGAAAACAGTATATCGGGGTGATCGGATTTAATCTGAATGTGAATGACTGGTCGTTTGACCAGCGCACAAAGGAAGTTCCGTGGATTGCCACTAGGGAATGAGCTCAGCTATAGGTACATGTAGCCCCCCGCTTTAATGGTCCAGTCATCCGGCAACTTTCAATTGTTTTTTACTCGAACAGAGAAAAAAATCATGAAGTGCCTTTCGCGTGTTCGAAAAACATGGACTATGGATCAATGGACTATGGACTACTGGACTGTGGAAACCATGGACTGACCAGTCATAAATACCTCACTGACATGCGCCGCCTGCCTCTGTTTTCATGGTTGTGTACGAAGACGTCATCGCGAAGAACACACCAGTCTTGTGCATGCATAATAGGCTACTGGATTTTCATTACTGGTTGATAAAAAAACAATGCCTTTAATTTGCTCGGGAAGAGACGGCGAAAAACTAGGCTAGGCTACTCTCCATGCACACCGATATTAGGCCCAACAAGATCATTCTAGGCTGCTGAAGCCTTGTGAATCAAACAGAGAAGACAAAGACATTGTTATATAAAAATTCGAAGTTTGTTAGCTACATGTAAACGAACATTCGATGTGACCCGACAACACACGGCGATGACAGCTTCTCAATCACTCAAGACTCAGCTCCTAATTTCCTGTCGGAGAAGAGGTTTCCATTTCAGGCGGCGTATGTCAATGAGGTATTTATGACTGTTCAGTCCATGGTTTCCACAGTCCAGTAGTCCATAGTCCATTGATCCATAGTCCATGTTTTTCGAACACCCGTGCCTTTCACGTAACATTTTAGGCTTTACAACACAATGGGCCATGTGAATAAAAGTAGGATTTGATTTAACTACCGAGATTTAAAGCCCCACTGTATTGAATTTTACGATATTTTCAAAATGTTAGGAGAGTGAACATAGAGGTCTCATAGCCTCCTGAAGGTCCCCAAAATGCTTGCCTGATATGTACTTCAGAGAATTAAGGCCTAGTTTTCAGCACACATTGAAAAAAAACTGCCGGGAGAGCGTATAGCGTAGTACATTTTACACTACACTGACGTCGTGACGTCGCGCACTGACGTCGAGAATCGCGGCGGTGATTCGTGTTTTTCAAATTCAATACAGTGGGGCTTTAAGCATTTTTTACTTTTACCCGTTTGAATAAATCTCTAGGAAATGCTACGAAATTTAGGTTTTCCTTCATATAAAAGCAGATGATTTTTAGCATCTTGTGCTTTGAAATTAACACAGGGACTTGAGGCATGCATTGCAGGGGTGGTGGGCGTGTTACAGAGGTCCAATAACAAACCCCCGAGTAATGCCCCGGTATACTGACGTATACCTAGTAGAAAAATAACAAGGGATACAACTTCAAACAAGACCCCATTCGGACATTTTCACTTCAACGATCTGCCGAGAAGCCAAATCTCAACCAAATTTCACAAACAAGGTACCGTTTTGAAGCTGAGAATGTATAGATTCAAAATAAACCGAAATTTATTTCAAATCTTGATACCGTACATTGATTTGGGCACTCGAAAGTGCCAAAACCTCCCGATTTTTCCCTGTGCGAATTAATTCGGCCCAGGATATCAGGCCCGACGATCCACAAAAGTGAAGAGATCTCCACAACCACACGGCCGATTGGGATGAAACGCATATCAATTTCAACAGAAGAAAGATTCAAAACTAACTTACCACCACTTGAGGGAATTTAATCCTAATCCAACTGTGTTTTTGACAACTTTTCAACGAAAAGGTCGGCCAAAATGGTCAAGAAATCATTAACTGGCTGATCACGCCGGACTCAATACGATCTCGCTGCTGATTGGTCAAAAAGAATTTGAAAAATTATAATTATATTTTCGGGTATTTTTCGACCAATCAGCAGCGAGATTGCTTGCGAGTGCACAGAGTCGTCCAGCTGATCATGTTGACATGATATTTTTGGCCGACTTTTTCGTTGAAAAGTTGTGAAAACACAGTTGGATTAAAGCGGACTGTTCGTGCCGAGTCAAAGATTCCACAGCACCGTTTCCGGAGCGGCCGCCGCAATGCATTTACCAGTTGTTGTTACGAATAAAACGGGACGTTTTATTATTTTTGGTTCACTTTGGACAGACGCGAGCAATCCGCTTTAAGATCAAATTCCCTCAAGTGGTGGTAAGTTAGTTTTGAATCTTTCTTCTGTTGAAATTGATATGCGTTTCATCCCAATCGGCCGTGTGGTTGTGGAGATCTCTTCACTTTTGTGGATCGTCGGGGCCTGATATCCTGGGCCGAATTAATTCGCACAGGGAAAAATAGGGAGGTTTTGGCACTTTCGAGTGCCCAAATCAATGTACGGTATCAAGATTTGAAATAAATTTCGGTTTATTTTGAATCTATACATTCTCAGCTTCAAAACGGTACCTTGTTTGTGAAATGTGGTTGAGATTTGGCTTCTCGGCAGATCGTTGAAGTGAAAATGTCCGAATGGGGTCTTGTTTGAAGTTGTATCCCTTGTTATTTTTTTCTACTAGGTATACGTCAGTATACCGGGGCATTACTCGGGGGTTTGTTATTGGACCTCTGTGACACGCCCACCACCCCTGCAATGCATGCCTCAAGTCCCTGTGGAAATTAAGTAGACATACATGTAGCCCATGTTCGGACGAATAAAGTGCAGCATACACTTACATGGAAGTTGCGACACCAGTACGAGCACTGTGAGAACAAACTGGCGTTGAACAGTTCAGACACGCGACGGACCGGAAAATCTTCGACGAAAAAAAATCCAGGCAAAAAACGCCCTTCGATTTACCATCAACCAGACTTTCACGCCCATTACACACCTAATGTGAAAGAAAATACATATTTCTGCATCGAGGGACAAGGGATAAAAGTTTCAGTAAGACAATATTGTTGAAAGCCGGATGGAAACGTCTGCAGTGTCATATAGGCTATGCTGATCGGAAATGTGGTCAGTGGTATTTGTATTTGTATTTGAATAACCAAATAAGCATGTTTTTTGTAGTTTCGAACTAGTTAATTGGAAACGGCGTTTTTATGTCTTTTGACCCATTTTGTGTTAATTTGCCTAAAAAAATATCATTTCTTATTACATAACTACTGAAAACAATTAAGAACATGCTTGTCTGCTTCTGTGGCACAATGTTCCTATCTGTTGGTAATACATTTATGGGGTGTAAATCCAACCGTTCAAAACTTGTACATCGTGTCCCATTCTCCTGTACAACGCTCAGTTCTTGGGTCCAACATCTCCAATGATAAAGTCAGTGTCCTGAACTTCAAAGTCAATTTTTCGGCGTCTTGCAAAAAATCTCAGAGGCCACCCACACTAGCGTGACTCAGGGGGGTCTCTTGAACACATTATGATGGGGTGGCCTTTTACAGCAGCCGGTCCCCCATTTTGGCCAAAAATGGAGTTTTGCCCACTGGGTACTACCGATCGACAGGCGGAACGCCACGGTTGTGGACAGAAAATGGGTTTGATGTGGCATCGTCTTCGCTATGGATGGTCAGGGCTGTATCGAGCTTGTTCTGGTGGCCGTGGGCAGTGTTTCCCGATGTCCATACGAATGTTATTGACTTGCATCAGCATGTCCCTGACGAGTGCCAAAGGCATGAAGCTCTTGGTGGAGTCTCTTTTTATACAATGTGGTCAGTTTTGTAAATGCGATTTCGTAGCATCCTAGCCTAACGATCACTATTCAGTACAAAAAACAAAACAAAAAAAAAATTAATATGTACAGCCTGCACTCTTAGAAAAAAGTTTCTAAAAGGGTTCTTTGCTGCCACTGTGGGAGAACCCTTTTTAAGGGGTCTATATTATAGAACCCTATAGGTCCATAAAGAACCAATTCCAATTGGAACCTTAGGGTTCTATATAGAACCCTTTTAGAGGGTTCTCCCACAGTGGCAGCAAAGAATCCTTTTAGAACCTTTTTTCTAAGAGTGTGGGGTGCAAAAAACGCAACTGCATAGGCCTACTTCTACTAAACTTGCACCTACATCATGATTGACACGTATCTGGATGGAGAATCAAACCAACTGAACCGAATCCGACAATCTTGGTCTCATTTTGCTTCTAAGAAGATTCTCCATCCATCCATACCTATTATGTGGGGGCTAGTTGAGTGGAAGTATGCGGTTGAGTTTTTTTGGGGGCCACCCTGTATAGAAAAGTTTTTTTTAAAAACCATGGTGTCCGGTCCTTTCGCCCTCTACGGTCTTTCCGGCCAAGTCAGTTCGCTCCTTTGACAATCCCCCCCCCCAAAAAAAACTGATATAACGGATCTTGCCGATAGAAACTGCGTGCATCCTGGTCTATTCATCGTTTCCACGACGGAGTGAAAGAACGATGTAGGCCTGGGCCTACGCCATGGAAAAGATGAATACTGTAGGATATACCGACAGAATGGTATCAATTTCTTCCCAGTCTGTTTTGGCCCCGACATGGTGTTGAATTTTTCGAATTTCCTGTGAACTGGCCAATAGTTGAACCGCTCCCTACGACGTTACCCGAACTCCACGACTACATGTAGGTGGCGGCGAAGTAGACGCTGGGATCGACCCAGCGTACCCATAGTCAGGCTCGTTGCTGACTTCAATTTTCAGTTTTCCCCCTCTAAATATGACCACTATTTTTGAGAATTTCATCCTTACTTTTTTTATTTTGCAGCTCACCCGCGTTTCTTCAATCAACTCTCCAGCGGTCTAGACATGATCGCCCTCGCTGGCGAGTGGCTGTGCGCTACTGCCAATGCAAATATGTAAGTCACTACTCATTGTTGTTTTTAATATTTTTGTTTTGATCCTGTATTTCCACCATTCAGTTCTATCAGAAAAGAGTATACTCAATATTTTTGCTAGGCCTGTCGCCAGTGATTAGAATCTGTTGTGGTCGTCGTTACTTTGCAAAACGGGTGAAACTTGCCGCCGAAGTTTTTAAATCTCACCTGGGTTGGGTCGCTTTCAGCTGAAAATAAACCTGAAAATGTGGCCCAGTCACTACACATTTGTCAACCAATCAAATGTCACATTACAACACTAACCCACACTCCGGCCATCGTACGCCATCATGGATGTTGCACTGCACGGAGCCTGGGCGTTAATTGTAACCAGTTATGTCAAGATTCTTAATCGTGGCGTCATCCGACCATATGATGTCGGCAGTTAATATTCTGGTGCCTTGTCAAGCATAATATTCGCACCATCTGGCTTGGCCATTAGCGTCGAGGCGGACAAGTTAAACGTTCTTTAGTCAAAAGTCGGTATTTCTGACTTCACTGAGCACAGGGGAGAGAGACATTTTTAAGGGCCTCCCGAAATCACCCGAAGTAAACTTCGGGTCTGCCCAAAAGGCATTCGGATTGTGATAAATTCTTCATCAGAAACTACTTGTATGCTTTTACATGTACATGTACTTCGTGGTGTACAAACACATTCGATACAGAAGTCGAAGTAATTCACTCATACCACCCATTAAATTTTAGATGCAACACGCCGTTATTGTCACCACTATAGAGGGCGAGGCGTGATTCTACAACCTCGTTCCCAGGGCTTAACGTTGGCTTGTTAAGCCCTGGCTTCATAACCGAATACCTCGGCAGTGATTGGCTATCGGCGTGACGTCATACCCAAATTGAAATTTGAAATACATGTACCCAGGAAAATGGATTAAAATATGGTTTATTTTATTTTATTTTTCATATCATAGCAAGCATTATTCTTTCTGATGATAGACATAAATATTCATAATATAGTAAATGAAAATATATTTTTTACAATCATTACTGTAACCGAGGTTGAAATAAGCGACGAGGTGCCAAGAATCTTGGAAGTGAATCCAGGGTCTAACATCCGAAAGCCGAAAATGACCTCGTCCCAAGGCAAAAGCAGAAGAAATTTCGAGTTAGACCCTGGGGACGAGGTTGGTGATTCCATTCTTTATTTGGTTTTTATCACCCTGCTATTGAGCAGGGCTACATAAAATGTCTATAGACTCATTAGAGTGTTCCTCTCCACGGAAATCTTTAGTAAAAGGCGAAAGATTTATGCGTGGGGTTGAAGAGAAACCAGATTGCTGGACAATCCGGCTCGGGGAGAATCCCATCTGAAAAGACTTTATCTGTTTCTTGGTGTGAAGACTGAGAGTGTATGTAGGAATGGGCTTCGTCAAATATTTCTGTGGAGTGTATGGAGTGCACGAAAATGATTAGGATTTTAAAACAATTAGAGCAATTTTCTTATGTAATTTTGAGCAAAATACCCCAACATGGTCCATTTATCTCCCTTCCCTGAAAACTGAATGGATTTTGCCACGTCCAAAACAGATCCAAGTTTGTGACGTCATTACGACTAAAACGGCAACAATATTTTCCATTTTGCTTGGAATCATTCGCGACCGATCGGCATTTCCGAGTGATAATGGTATGCAGACGGGGTCAGCAGGTCAGCGTGGTATAAAAGGGTCACCTGAATTTGATTTTGGTATGTGGCGCACTGTTAGCAGAGTATGCAATTACGGTGCTACTAACGCTACAGGATCACTGAAAAGGTTTGAAAAGGGTTCTGTCCCAAACCAAAGTTGTTTTAATCTGTTTATGATGAAAAAGATGCACAAATTGACTAATTTTCAATGGTTTGTAGGTGGCAGTGTTCAGATGGACAATGGCGGTGCCCATATTTTACCGCCAGCCATGCTCACACGCGTCCTATGTGTCAGCGTGTGGACCATTCTAATTTAGAAAAGTTCAGTGGATTGTTAGGTATAATATTCTTTTCATTAATTGTTGTTAAAAAATAATTATATAAGAAAATTGCTCTACTTGTTTTATAGTGCAAATCATTTTCGTGTACTGTGTGTGCCCTCCGTACAAATATTTTACGTAGTAAATGGCTGCAGAAATTCACAAAGTTCACACCAAGAAACAGATTAAGTCTTTTTAGATGACTTTCACCCTGAGGCATTTGTCCTGTACTCTGGTTTCTCTTCAACCCCACGCATAAATCTTTCGCCTTTTACTAAAGATTTCCGTGGAGAGGAACACTCTAATGAGTCTATAGGCATTTTTTGTAGCCCTGCTCAATAGCAGGGTAATAAAA
>NMRB01001026.1:177278-207051 GCA_002633025.1 Notospermus geniculatus | reverse complement strand
CTCTACCGTTGTTGATATCAGACTATAAACCCAAAACTTTTTAAAATTTAGAGGTAGGTTCTCATCATGCCAGCCGATCGGTGTAATGAGCACATTGAAATGCCCATGAGGAGGCTGCCTGTAGCCTTGGAAAATTTAAAGGACCCTACAGTGTAGGGTCCCTTTAAATTTTCCAAATCGAAGTACTGGGTAGACTTACTGAATTATGTACATAGTACCGACTAGATTACAGATCCGAAGTCACTTTTTCCCCGACACGTTCATCTCTAAGATGTTACGGATGATAGCGAAGACGAAGATATGTGTGTTATTGACATACCCTGACAACATTTTACACGCATCACGCTCTCCGACAACTGATGGGGAGATCACACGAGATCTCGCTTGACTTCGTGATTCGTGTATATATCACTAATTCACAGACGTCGATTCGTACCATCATGATCTGGTTACTTGATTTTCATGAAGAGCCAACGAAAATTAAAAAAAGAACGCGCATGGCAACAACAGACGGACAAACCAGGGAGCTAGATTTTTGTTTGTTCCATGCAAAAGCTAATATTATGCGAAGTAAAAAAATTAAACGAAATCGCAGTTAAAGGTCACAGAGGCCTAGCATTGCCGGGGTCCAGCTTCTCCTGTTGGTGATAATTGCATTGCTGACCACACCAGCATGCTGTTGATATCTTCGAATCGAAGTGCTGACACTGACGCTTTTCATATGATAATGTTGAAGGAGCTAGACCCCTGTGGCGAAGCCAGGTGTTTGTGACTTTACAACTGCGACTGTCATTATTTTCCTAGAAAACCGTAACACAGTTTATCAGTATAGCCAGTATAAGGAGCACGGTATTGGATCTCAAATGCGTTATTTCAGTAATTTAGTAATTTATTTCTCTCTCTCTCAAAACTAATACAAAATAGTTAGTTGACTGCTGACGTACAGGAGCCACCTAGCTGCAGTAAGACGAACTACAAAAATGCATTACAAAATGTACGTAGTAAATTGGGTCAATTCGCTGACAACGTAGGCCTAGTTAGTCCCTGGGTTGGAGAGTGGCGCGGTGGCGCCGGCTGTCGAGAAAAAGTGGCAATACCGTGGTCCTCTAACAAGTGATTGTGTATATGGTGTAAGCTTCTCCCTTGCATAAGGAGAAAAAAAACGTTGTTAGGGATTCGTGTCTCACTTCTCTTCCGAAAGGTCTGTTTATACCCTTCATAACGTGTATTTTCCAGGCGGCCTGGGGCGGCGGAGCGCTACTTTCCCGGAAACGTCGTCATCTTCTTGACGGCGTCCACAGGTAAGTCAAAATCGTCCCTCGTTTCCCCATCCACGGAAATACTTGCATCACAACTTCTTTTAGGTTTGTAAGTCTGTAGCCTCGTCAATTTCATGCAACAAGGCAATGGGGAACCCGCCCTGCGGTTTATCCCGACAGGTCGGCGCTGCGAGCGATTGTACCGAAACGACGTTATTGAAATAACGTTAGAAAAAAGAGACTTCGGTCACATCGCTCCACGTTGTGACGTTAGTTTGCGGCTTCCCCATTAGCGACGTTCAATATCGATGTTGATGGGAATTTTCATAATTCCAGAGCCGACTCCGTGACGTGGAATCCGCACAAGATGATGGGGACCATCCTGCAGTGTTCTGCAGTCTTACTCAAGGAAAAGGTAATGCTACACCCTGCTATTCTATATTGACCCTTTCGATAAAGATGGCTGCCTGTGTAATCAATGTTTAAACACTATTTAAAGCGCACCACTGGTACCATAAAGGTTCAACTTTCAAATTTAGCATTTTATAAATGTGGACAGTATCCCTTTAACCTCAACAGATTTGCATTCTGACTCTTCCAAGACCATAATGATAGGCAAGACCCTTCTGCATGTTTAGTGCAAATTTTGTTGAATTGAGACTAGTTGATCTTATGATACAAAAAGGCCGAATTAAGGAGAACCCCACGAACGATGAGAGCACAGGGTCATCTGTGTACAATTGCACATGGAACACTAATTGTGCTGAAAATGGCTCTGTTATCCTCAGAAATGGAATTCAATGCATGAAGTTGACAGATTCATGTACCCCACTACCATAAAAAAAGTTGAAGCTCCTGTCTATTACGTAAAGCCAAATGAGAGACATCTGGTGGCACGACATGAAGTGTATCCCTCAGTTACATTTTGTACTTCATCGTTGGCAGTTAAACCTTTATGCTTGATTCCTTTATGCTGGTACGCAACCTTTGACCTTTGACGAGGAGCCTGATAGCCTAGTGGTTATCACGTCCGCTTGGCAAGCGGCAGGTCCTGGGTTCGAATCCAGCCCGGGCCATATGGGATTTCATTCCCGGCTCTTCACGTCCGTCGCATGGGACAGTAAGCCGTGGTGCCTTGTACCTTGTGTCTTTGCAAGGGCAAGTAAAATACCCCATCCAAGTGAGGAACATGAGTAGCTTGTGATGGCCTCCTCCGTACTCACCAGGGCCAATAATGCTATAGCGTCGGCCCTGACGGAAAAATGAAATACAAATACCTTTGACCTTTAGGCAACCTCGTTTATGCTCGACAGGACTGTTCAAATCTATATATTTGAATGAGGTAAGTTACCAATTAGGCATTGAGACTGTTGCCACAAAAAAAAGAAAGAGTTGAAGCATGGCACCTTACTTGATGAAGGGTTAGTCACGCTATGACAGCACGTTGAACTTCTCAAGTGATGAAAAGGATAGCAGCCATTTTTGTCAGCTAATATACTGTAGGTTTCGACATAGTATCAGTCTTGCGGATGCCTAGGTGTTACCACTGGCTTTGTATAGGTTGGACAGGACACCAGCCTTAACACGTTGATTCCCGATTCCGCCGCCAGGGGAGGGATACTCTGAGGCATGTCTCATGCATACAGTGGCACTTTAAAGCCCAACAGTATGCATCAGGTGACTCTTTCTTCCTCCCCACCTTGATAAGACTGGTCTCCTGTCCAACCTGTATAGAGCCAGTGGTAACAGCGAAGTTGGACTGATACCATGTCGAAACAAAAATGGCCGCCATACCTTCATCACTTGAGAAGTTCAACGAGCTGTTATAGCGTGACTAACCCTTCATCAGGTAGGTAACATATGCTTCAACTCATTCTTTTATGTGTAGCAACACTCCCAATACCTAATAGTTGGTAACTTAGATCATTCAAATAGATAGATTTGAACAGTTTTATCGAGCATGCATACGACGTTGCCTAAAGCGGGCGATCCACTGTTGCGATTTTGGCTTGAGACGGGGTTGCGATCCGTTGCGATCACCTTATATGGCAATCGGAAGTCCTTATAAGGTGGTCGCAATGGCTCGCATCCCCGTCTCAAGCCAAAATCGCAACAGTGGATCACCCGCTTAAGGCTGCTTTCCACGAGACGTTTGCGGACGCGGTTTCGGTGGCGGGAGCGGGTGCGGGTGAAACAGCTAAAGGGAAATACGTTGGTTCGATTTTTTCCACACGCGCCCGCCTCCTATTCCGCGCCCGCAAACGTCTCGTGGAAAAGCAGCCTAAAGGGCTCCGCATACTAGCGACTAAAATGGGGGCGACTACCGATGCGACTATTACGTCGCCTGCGATATTTATCTTTGAGATGGATCAGTGATGTTTTCCACCACATCACTGATCTTCCAAGGAGGCATTTGTCGCATTCGAGTCAGCAAAAATTGTAAAAACTGAAAATATGTTAGTCGCTTCGGTGGTCGCAAGGCCGGTCGCCTAGAAAATCGCTCGAAAAATCGCTGGTGTGCGGAGCCATTTAAGGCCTGAACCCACTGTCGCGTTTTCCCGCCGCGGTTTCATCACCGCGCGACAAATCCTTTTTGTTATATTCTCGGTCCGCTGCCTTTTAACAAAGCATTTTCTGCCGCTGCGTTTTCCCGCTGTGCGAAAACGCGTCAGTGGGTTCAGGCCTTAAGGCCCGTTTCCACTAGAGCGTTTTACGCCGCGTGATGCGTCAAATCTTTTGTTATTTTCCGCCGCTCTGCTTCCAAACAATGGGAAAGCGTCAAAACGCGGCGTAAAACGCTCAAGTGGAAACGGGCCTTTAAGGCTGCTTTTCCACGAGACGTTTGCGGACGCGGTTTCGGTGGCGGGAGCGGGTGCGGGTGAAACTGCTAAAGGGAAATACGTTGGCTCGAATTTTTCCCCCTAAACGTCTCGTGTGAAAAACAGCCTTAAGGTCAAAGGTTACGTCGGCCGTCGCGAGATAGAAAACCTGACGCATACTCTTGGGCTTTAAGCTATAAACAAGTTAAATGAATTCGGCCGCAGCTATTTCCAATCCTGATGCAGACTTCTTGTACGGAGACGTTATACCCCAATTTCCTTTGGCACCTTTGGCGGAAACTATCCCATCTACAAAATGGCTTCGGGGTCGAAGATCAAAGACCTGGCCATTACCATGCACGTAGCCATCTCCAATATTCATAATTTGCTAACTCTGTGCCAAACACGGAAGGATTGCCGTTGTTAAAAATGCCATCAGCAAGTAGCTTCGCTTTTTGCCTTCGAGGTCGTGTGCACCTTGAATTCCAAAGTAGCCTTACCGAACCGTAAACGACTGTGATATCGCGACAGCTTAGATTGGCGAAAGGCGCAACGTTGAAGATGAAGTTAAAAGTTAGCCTACTACATGGGCAGAAGTAAATGGAACTTTCCAACAAAGATGGTGGCCTACGACAATGTAGTTCTCCCACATGACGTCGTGTATGGGCGGTTATAACCGCAAATAAAGACGTTGCAAAATAAAGACGTTTGTTGTAGTCATATTAGGTATCTTGCAGCTAAGCGACGTAACGGACGAAAATTACTTATGCGGCGACGTATAGTACGATATTCTCCAACGAAATGTCTCCATACTACAGTCTAACACTATGAATGCCCCTACCGCCAATCTACCCCACGCTTGGAGAATGATTTTCGTCACCACGCCTTCGGCATAATGTAATAAGGTCTGTCAGTCTATTGGCCAAGATCTAATTCATGCATGGCGCTACTCATTCAGCTCGATAGGGGTGCCAGGGAGATTACGTAACATGTTTTGTGACCATTCTCAGCGTATGTAGATGGTATTCATGTGTTTGCTGCATCATCAAAACGGCTGAGAGAAGAGTAATACGGCCAATGACACAGCCTGAAAAAGACGCCATCAGAAATGCCTGGCACATTCACCGGAATAATTACAACCGCCTCCTTGCGCATGTCCGAGGAGACTTGCCTGCCCAGATAAATTCGAGATACTTATGATGGCCACACTGATGAAGCACTTCGTCGCAGAATAAGAGATTTTGTGCGGAGGGAACTAAATGAGTAAAATTTTGAAACTTTCTTTAATATTGCAACTTTTGTTTCATGAGTATCGATTTTTGCCAAGCTACATGTATCGTGTATGCCGATCCAAAACAAACATCATTTCTTAATTTGTCTCACGGGGGCGCGCAAATCATGACGGTTGATGCCTGTCGATAAGACTATTGCCTTCCCCTATGTAATAATGGGGTATCAAACGAATGGTTTCGCCCACTTTGTTGGGCATTACAGGAGTGATCGCCTGGATAGCCAATCGTGTGGAAAAGGGGCGGGTAATTTATTATAAGTCACCGTTTCGTCCGTTACGTCCGTTCCGTCGGTTAGCTACAAGATACCTATTAGGGAGTTTAAGAAATCAAACGATAAAGTTAACGTTTATCGTTAGATTTCTTAAACTCCCTATTCTCTAGTCGTTGTGGTGATCTGTAGACGTAGCTGAGAAAGACGTAAGGTGGCGCTGTATCATTCGTAACACTTCGGGTGTTTTCGTCATTCTTCGTGTGGACGACTGCAGCGCCACCTTACGTCTTTCTTAGCTACGACTAGAGATCACCACAACGACAAGGGAATATGACTACAACAAACGTCTTTATTTGCGGTTATAACCGCCCATAGTCGTGGCCAGCATTGTCCAACCATGATATAAAAGTACCAAACGCATCCTCTCAGACAACATTACCTGAACATTTGTGCCCATGGCCCGCTTGACCAGCTTAGTTTTGGTGTTTTGGTACATTTCTAAACTTGGTGGTAAGACTATGATTTTCAAGGTGTAAAAACTAGCTTTAGATCGGTTTGTTATTCACTGTGCTCATTCCGAACAGAGTGATGAGGGCGTATGAAGCCAGAGAAATCATAGGTTTGCTATGCTGGTCACTTGACGACAGTACGTATGGTTGACCCCCCGAGTGGGAGGGACGGGACCCACGTCTCCACATAAGGCAACACCGCCAGCATTGAGGGAAAGCGTGCACACCACTGCTAAATTTGCAAAGTGGTGTGCACGCTTTCCCTCAATGCTGGCGGTGTTGCCTTATGTGGAGACGTGGGTCCCGTCCCTCCCACTCGGGGGGTCAACCATACGTACTGTCGTCAAGTGACCAGCATAGCAAACCTATGATTTCTCTGGCTTCATACGCCCTCATCACTCTGTTCGGAATGAGCNCGTTCCAATTTTCGAGGGAAAAGGGGTCATTTTCGGCAGCACTCTTCGGGAAAAAATATCCCGAAAAACACTTAAAATAGGGGTACCTTGAATGACTCCCCCCCCCCCCGAAAAATTCTTAAAAAGGGGATCAAAAGGTTCTCTTCCCGAAAAAATAATAAAAAGGCGTATGAAAGTCCTATTCCCAATGACAAAACTTGTAAAAAAGGGGGTGAAAATCCCTTGGTTCTTTTAATTACGGGGTCTAATTGCATAAAAAACCCAAAAAGGGATGAAAATATCTTGGTTCCTTCCGTTAGGGGGTCTAATTGGATGAAAAAATACCGCAGAAAAGGGTGGAAAATTTCCCTTTGTTACTTCCATAAGGGGGTCCTTTTCAAACTCAGGAACAAGCATATGTGTACCCTAAAATTACGGAGTGGGGGGGGGGCGGTACGTGGGTTCGAATCCAGGTGTGAAGGGAAAGAATGTCCTAGGAAAAACTGTCCGGGGAACAAAAGATCCTATTGTTACATTCTAATCTCTGACAATTGGTTTCTATACGCATGCCGCTTATTCCTTCATTCAACAATAGAAGTGGACACTTTTTACAGGGGGACACTTTTTACTGCTACACCGGCACTGCTATGAAGCCAGAGGTACAAGTAGAGTAAACAGAAAACACTCATCGCGGTACCTCTGGGCTACCGAGAATGATTTCCATCTTTTTTCCCCTCTTCATTAGGATCTTCTTGCAAAATGTAACTCAATGCACGCCGACTACCTCTTCCAACAAGATAAACACTACGACACCAGTTACGATACCGGGGACAAAGCCATCCAATGCGGCCGCCGGAACGACGTCTTCAAACTCTGGCTGATGTGGAGAGCTAAGGTAGGGATCCTTCTTCAAATTACTACTAACCTGCATTAAAGCTGGACTGCACGAACGAAAATCCCCCATGTGGCGAGCAAGAGAATTAATTGCAAACGCCCTGCAAACACCTCAGACGAAGGCTCAGAACATGATATATCCCACGACGCCAGGAGGGCGCCACTTTATTTGCCTTCGGGCAACAGAGCTGTCAACATCTCCGGATATCTCTTACACTACTCAAAGGAAAAAATATATTCATTTGGACGGGATTCGAACTGTCGACCTTCTGATTTGTAATACACCACTCTATCCACTCGGCCAACGAGCCAGCTGACATGGACACGATTTGTGTTTGTCATAGACGTAGACCTTTGACTTACGTAATAATACTACGAATAATAGAAAACGTGGGAAGTCTGCCAATAAGTTCGGTGGCCTAATGGGGAAGACGGTGGGACAAAGATAACAGCGCGCGGGTTCGATTCCCAGCTGGGTCAAAAAAATTTCTTTGAAAAAAGTGTTCAACAGGAGCGCACAAGAGGATGTTGACACCTCGACAGCTCGAAGACAAATAAGGTGGCGCCCTCCTGGCATCCTGGGGTCTATCATGTTCTGAGCCTTCGTTTGAGGTGTTCGCAGGCCGTTTGCATTGGGGAACCCGCACACTAACGTCACAACGTAGCGCTGCGAGCGATGTGACCGAAATCTCTCTTTTCTAATGTTATTTCCATTTATTTCTGGCGTGAAAACCATTTGTGTTGGCCGCATGGCCGTAAAACTTACATCATCGTGTAGCAGATGAAATTTTCTTTTAAACTCATTCCTTTTTTTCTTAAAATTAAGAGATCCGATAGCGATAGGGACAACGTCATTTGTGTCATTCTTCCTGTAGAAAAATGTACAGGAAATTTTTTTATGACGCAACGTCAACACCTAAAACAACGTCAATGACGTCGTTTCGGTACAATCGCTCGCAGCGCCGACCTGTCGGGATAAACCGCAGGGCGGGTTCCTCATTCTCTTGCTCGTCGCATGGGTGCTTTTTGTTCGTGCAGTTCAGCTTTAAAGGCCCGTTTTCACTACAGCGGATTCCGCCGCGCCCTACGGCGAGCGGAGCGGTTTTCACAGGCATTGGGACAATCAACAGGGCATGTATTTTTACACCATCGAACGATTATCCGATTACACTGTGAAAACCGCACCGCTCGCCGCAAAGCACGGCGGAATGCGCTGTAGTGGAAAGGGAGCTTCAGAAATCATGCGAATTTTTCGTCAATAGAGGAATTCACGTGACGTCATCATTGACGTCATAATTCGCACGTCAGCCATGTTGGACGTCATCTGAAGCTACGAATGCGTTGGACGTGACGTCCAGCATGGCGGCATCTCGTCGCGGCAGTGACGTCACAATCGTCAGTGGGATTCCTCTATAGTCATGATCAGCCCATCATGGCCTACCATGTGTCTGTACTACCTCAAACTTCGTACGCACAAACCCATGGAGAACTTCGCCAGGATTTCTGTTTCTCTCGCACCTCGAGTTGCCGTGCACTAATCAGAACACCCGTTCGCCAACCTCGCTGCCAGGTCTGCAAAAAGCCAGTTTAACCAGCCGCTGTAGTGGCTGGAAAGTATTAGGGACTAGGATGGTCCAGCCATTCTATCAATGGTGATTTACCCACAACTCGCATGAACTATGCTGTTGAATAAAAATAGCGAACATTTTCTAAAACAGTAGGTTTTCAGAAACACTAGCGTGATACTTAGAAATGTCCAGATTTATTGCAAATGTTAACGATCTACGATGAAAAACAATTATTATAAAACTAACAGTGGGAGTCAGTCCACAAACAGGAACATCCGGTTGGAAACACAGGCAGCTTACCACAGCGAAGTTCGTTAAGGGTTTGTGTGAGCGTAGTCGTAGGGCGAAGCGATGTCACAACCCTTGGTAGTCAAGATGTGATCAGCCGGGCTTTAATCGTCAAAAGACGGCAGCAATAGGGAGTTTTCGCAAATCTGACGAAAAATGAAGTACGAAATACGAAATTGGACGTCATATCTATGACATAATGTATTTCAGGAAATGGCTGGTACCATAAATATCGCCTGCTACAAGAGCGNTCGGTTCTCCAGAGTGTCACGCGATTACAACTTTGGGCGAGGCCAATCAGTACATAGGCCTACATGCATGAATTCATGGCGAACACATCCAGTGTATAGGCATTGGAGCGGGCGTGGTTGGACCCGCTAATATCAAGACCGGAGCTGATATTTATTTTGAGGACAAATCGCGTATTTGCATGTGTTCTCGAATTGCCATGTTACGTACTACCAGTGGCAGTTGGAATTAGTTTTCGTTTGGACCTTCTGCATTTTTGACGCAGATTGCATGCGATTTTTTGGATACGTGCACTGTGTATTTGGAGCCCACCTCTGTCCATGCAGAGCCCTCGATCCTTCACTTCCGGTTATCAGGCGAGTGAATGATGACGTAGTTGGTATGCGCAGGGTGTTTCAAGGTAGGAAGCTTAGTGTACATTACGAACATTACCGAACGCTCGACTTCGGCAGCCTCGTGGTCTGCCGAAGTTGAGCGTAAAAATTTTTGCATACAAGTCGGAGAGTATATCTGACCTGTCAGCTTTAATAGTGAGCTTCTGCAAGCGCCCGGTTAGGCTCTACGACGACGTTTATCTATTGTGTGAGTGCACCCAAACAATAGATAAACGTAGTCGTATGGCCTAACCGGGCGCTTGCAGAAGCTCTCTAATGTCGTTAAACTACCGCTTATCAACCGCGCCCCATGTAGAGCAACTCTCGTTCCTAGGATATCCACGAATGCATTGTATTCATTGTTGTCATACATTCTCCAACTCTGGGGCGAAAGGCAAAACTACGCTATTGGAAAACGATGCAATCACAACCGGTGGCGCTGGCTGTCGACAGAAAGTGGCAATACCGTGGCTTCTTAAGGCTTAGGTGAAGTAAACTCACTTGACGCAAAGAGGCCTAATTTTGGACATCTAAGAGGGGTTCCAGGACATATTCTCCTGAAGAAAGACAAGAACCGCTTACCTAATCTGCTAATAATGGGCCTTTAGAATTGCTGTGAGTCACTGGCCAAGTCACCAAATCAATAATGATGCAACAAATTCAGACGTTCATCAGTTTCATTCATGCAAACCTATGTTACCTCACCACTGGGAACTTTAAAAATATGATGCAACAAAGTCACAGAACATTATCTAACCTAGCCTCATACATCTTGCTATGTAAAGACATAGGCCTAGGAGCCTAACACATCGGCCTCTGTACATCCATAGTGAGCTAGAAAGTGGACCTTCTGGAACCTCTGCTTTGTGCACCATTTTGGATACATTTTACAAAATCACTCCAAAGTCTATCTTTGTTGGACAAATTTAGCAATATCTCAAAATATTGCCCTCGGCAGGTATGTAACCTTACTTTATATGTTTGTTTGCGTGTGATAACTTTATTGCCTGTTCAAGAAAATGACTTTTCCTTTTACAACTTTTTGAAATTGAGTTTCTTACTGTAAAACAAAAGAGGGTTGCATAACAGTCGATCCTGATTGATATTGAGGGTCCCTATTAAACATAAATCAAGGTGGGAGGAGTAAATTTTGTACCAGGGATCTGTAAACATGAAAACTTGACACTCACTTTTCATGGCTGTGACTCAGTGTGTTTACTTCCCCTAAGCCTTAAACGTGATTTTACAGTAAATCATCCGTCTGGCTATATGACTTCTTGAACGTGCTGTAAGTGGCTGTTCGGCGCGTCGTCATTTTTTTCTTGGCGAGCCATTCAGAGTCGAGGAGAGCTTGGTCCACAAGAAGTTGGAGCCAGGGGCGGGAGCGTGATTATAACGACGTTTAATTGGCACCCTGATAGAACCCCTTCCTTCTGCTTAATAGGGAACTAGCACGGACCCATTTACCTGGCCGGTCGTAGTTGGCGCAGTAATAGGGAGGTTTAGAAATCAAACGATAAACGTTAACGTTAACGACAACGTTATTTTTTGTACCAAAAATGCAATATAAAATCTGGTTAGTGTGTACATGTAGTATGAAAAATAACGTTGTCGTAAAGTTTACGTTTATCGTTTAATTTCTTAACCTCCCTAATATGTGACGTTGGTTTTTTACAGCAATAATTTGATCTCATACATGAGTTACCATAAAGCCATGTTTTCACTACAGCGGATTCCACTGAGGTTTGCGGCGAGCAGTGTGGTTTTCGCAGGGTTTTGGATATTAATCCTTTGATACATGGCCTGTTGATTACTCTGGTTTCGTGTTTTTAAAGCTGACATCTTTGCATTACGCCAGCGCTTCGGCTGAATAAAAAATACCTACCGCGCCACAGCATGTGGCGCGGCAGGTAGATGAAGTTCAAACGCCCAGGTCCTTCATCGAACACCTCTCTCAGACCACCATTACCCCAAATACCTCCCAGGTGTCGCTGTCATTCGCGTGAAAGCCGTCGAGCTGGAAGGATGGCGAGTTCTCCACAGGTCAGTACAAGTACAGTGCTGTAGGCATACATAGAAAATAGGGCCAAGCCTATACAATGTACACCCAACTGCAGGCAGCTATTGACGAAGCACTGGCAAAACGTAGACCTAAAACACTCCCTAACAACAGAAAACACAAAAAAGAATCATGATAATGTCAAAACGGATGATATTCCAACTGACCTGCATAACGTGAATCACTTTGTAAACTCCGAAAGGGCAGATAAAATCCATTTTACCTGCCATTCTCACCAAATTCCTATATAACCCATCCGCCATTTTGGTTCCATTGACCAACGCCCTGAGTGCATGACCCACAAGCTTTTCCACGATCATGCGTGATTGACATACCCGACTGAGCTGACCGCATCTATTTCGGGTTCAATAAAAGTCATCAGGCCTACATGTTGACAATTATGTCTATTTCGTGTCCTGCATACGGGGTCATGCACGCAGGGCGTTGGTCAATGGAACCAAAAATGGCAGATGGGTTAGGAATTTGGTGAGAATGGCAGGTAAAATGGCCTTTCGGAGTTTACAGAGTGATTCACGTTATGCAGGTAAGTTGGAATATCATCCGTTTTGACATATCATGAGTCTTTTTTGTGTTTTCTGTTGTTAGGGAGTGTTTTAGGTCTACGTTTTGCCAGTGCTTCGTCAATAGCTGCCTGTAGTTGGATGTGCATGTACATGTACATTGTATAGGCTTGGCCCTATTGTCTATGTATGCCTACAGCATTGTACTTGTACTGACCTGTGGAGAACTCGCCATCCTTCCAGCTCGACGGCTTTCACGCGAATGACAGCGACACCTAGGAGGTATTTGGGGTAATGGTGGTCTGAGAGAGGTGTTCGATGAAGGACCTGGGCGTTTGAACTTCATCTACCTGCCGCGCCACATGCTGTGGCGCGGTAGGTATTTTTTTATTCAGCCGAAGCGCTGGCGTAATGCAAAGATGTCAGCTTTAACACACCTTCATTATAAGGTGGTGAGACCGCCTACGCATTGAGTATGACAATAGGCCTCTTGGAGTAAAAGGCCAAGGCTGAGATAGGGCGGGGGAGGATTGAATTTAGTTGACGGCATGTTGTAACTGATCAGACTATGAATGACTTGTGGTTTGGTATTTATCCTTGCGGCGTTCGGCCGTCAGTAGGAGTTGAATGAAATTGACCACATGGACTAGATAGCCCGAAAAGACCTAGACGTCTCGAGCGGTGCAGACACCGTGCGGCCCAGCGATTGGTCATCCGTGGTGAATTAACTGAAAGACCCTTTGTGTACCTATTGCGGGGGTGGCGCGTTCAGTGCCCGCCTTGAATATCTGAAAGGTGTGTTAAAAACACGAAACTAGAGTATATCCCAATGCCTGTGAAAACCGCACCGCTCACCGCAAGCCGCGGCGGAATCCGCTGTATTGGAAACGGACCTTAATACCTTCGAGAAATTGTCGACAACGTTACACGTGTTTAATGGTGAGCTTTTACAGATTAAACACTCCGATAAGCACTAACTCTAACACCAATACCGATGTAATATTTTTGTTGCCCCCACCCCGACCCCGTTCACCAGTGCCCCCAAGAAAAAAATTGACTGATTAAGCTGCGACGTGACACTGAGGGAGGCACTGGTATTGGTAAACTATTGGTAAACATGTCTCTCTCTTTGCCTAACACTAAAGCTATGACAAATGGACGGCGAATCTCAATGCTCGTTATTCAGCCGGGTCAGTCGACGTAAACATCCCTACCGCATTGAGATTTGCGTCCATGTGCCTTAGTACGGTGGCCCATAAGGGACATTTATTTTTCATTTTATATTTTTATTTTTTTTCATACTTTTTTCCGCGGAAGTAACTTTATTCCGTGGAATAAACTTTTCTCCACGTGGCGTAAAGTTTTCTCCGCGGAAATAACTTTATTCCGTGGAGTAAACTTTTCCTCGTATGGAGAAAACTTTTCTCCACGCGGAGAAAAGTTTACTCCACGCGGAGAAAAGTTTACTCCACGCGGAGAAAGGTTTACTCCACGCGGAGTAAAGTTTACTCCATGCCGAGAAAGGTTTACTCCACGTGGAGATCAGTTTATTCCACGGAATAAAGTCATTTCCGCGGAGAAAAGCTTACTCTATGTGGAGATAAGTTTACTCCACGGAATAAAATTTATTTCACGGACAAAAGTATGAAAAAATAAAAATATAAAATGAAAAATAAAATGTCCCTTATGGGCCACCGTACCTTAGCTTTTCTTTTCGATCAAGGACCCATGTTCCCGAAGCCGTCGTATATGGCATGATATCCGTTGCAAAATTCGATACCAAACATATTTATGTTGGAAGTGTATATTTGCATGGGACATACACATTTATGTTCGATAAAACTTAATGTGTGCATGCGATAAAGTTCATATTCATGTTCGATGTTACATCTATGCATGGGCTAAAATTACATTTATGTTCGATGCTACTTCCGGTTTCATGCGAACTCGGAATTGTGGGTAATCAAAACGTAACATGTGCGTATGGTAAAAGTTCACATTCATGTCCGATGTCACATCCATGCATGCGCTAAAATTACATTTATGTTCGATGTNATTGTGTTCAGTGACCTTAACAAACAAAAGTTCCGTCAAATAAACTTTGTCCGAAAATAGGTACCAACCGATCGTCGGATAGGAGGAAACCGGTGCTATTGTCCGAAAAAGCCCTAGATGGACATTGCTTCCTTCCTGCACCCTTCACCTGCACATTTTTCTTCATTCACGCCAGGCATCATGGGACATCACCATAAACCAATATCCAATCAAATTCGGCCTCATCAAGATGGTTACCATGGTAACATGCATCTCAAACTCAAGAAAAAAATTTAAAAGACCTCCCGCCCTCCTCAGACAATTGAGAGTCGAAGGATGTTAACCAACTATTTCATTTACATGGCCTTAAAACACGGGAGCCAATCAGGGTCATCCTTTCAAAGTTACCCAGAATTCCGAGTTCGCACAAAAGCGGAAGTCACATCGAACATAAATGTAATTTTAGCGCATGCATGGATGTGACATCGGACATGAATGTGAACTTTTACCATACGCACATGTTACGTTTTGATTACCCACAATTCCGAGTTCGCATGAAACCGGAAGTAGCATCGAACATAAATGTAATTTTAGCGCATGCATAGATGTAACATCGAACACGAACATGAACTTTATCGCATGCACATATTGAGTTTTATCGAACATAAATGTGTATGTCCCATGCAAATATACACTTCCAACATAAATATGTTTGGTGTCGAATTTTGCAACGGATATCATGCCATAGTCGTAAGGTTAACGATGTCGTTACGCTACATGTATGTATTTTTCCAGTTTTAACGACATCGTTAACCTAACGACGGCTTCGGGAACATGGGTCAAGGTTAGGTATTGCAGGACGTTGCAGTCTTTTCTAGAGTTTCAGATTGTAAAGTTCCACTTGAAAAAGACCTCGGTTGGGGTCGAAAATTCGTGAATTCTGGAGATTGACTTCTTGCTTATTAGCAGGACGTTGTATGATGTCATATGGCTTTTAATGTATGTCTCCACGGTTTGAGCCAGTCAAAACGTGTTTTACAGTCTTTCTTGGCTGCACCCCAATATAATAAACGCTCATTGGTCAATCTGGTAACAAGTGTCTTCTGGTGTTCATCATAGCATTTTCGTCAAAGTGTGCCAGTGGTTAAAGGTGAAGATATTTGAGAGGATGCGCACCGGCCCGACTCCGACTCCGACTTCAACTACGAGAATGAATTGCAGTCCGCTATGGACACTTTGATAAAAACGATTTGATAGAAGTTTTCAATTCGTCAAACACCATAAATTGAAGGCAGAAAAATTTGGCCTTATATAAATCGGAAGTGCGGATAAATAATTATTATTGAAGTCGTAATCCAAGTCGTTACGACTTGAAACACGGCTATAATGTTTGCACTCATCCGATTAGGAGTCAAAATTATTCTGCCACAAAGTTATGGCATTTTACGATTTGCGAACGTCTGTGAAATCGTTTTTATCAAGGATGTCAACAGCGGACTGCAATTCATTCTGGTAGTTGAAGCCGGAGTCGGAAAGCCGCGAACCTATCTATTTAGCCAGGACGAGTGAATGTAAGACCATGATAAAAACTTTCCAGAAGACTGCCCAACCCAGCCCGGGCCATATATGGGATTTCATTCCCGGCTCTTCACGTCCGTCGCATGGGACAGTAAGCCGTGGTGCCTTGTACCTTGTGTCTGCAAGGGCAAGTAAAATACCCCATCTAAGTGAGGAACATGAGTAGCTTGTGATGGCCTCCGTACTTACCAGGGCCAATAATGCTATAGCGTCGGCCCTGACGGAAAAATGAAATACAATACATTGCCCAACTTCGGATACAAGAAAGCGCAAAAAAACGACTTTGCGGAAAGAAATTTGATCGGAGGCTGCGTGTTGTCCCAGCTGATGAACTCCGATCCGCCACTTACACCTTCCCAGCGGAACGATATAATTCAATAGAAAATCGATGTGGTATCTGCCTGCGACGTTCCTCTTTTTATATCCTACATGTTTGTGTATTTGCATTGGAAAACATTGCACCTGCTTAGATTTCAATCGATATTGCCAAGTCTCCAGCAAAACACGACATTCTAAAAGAAAAATAAAAAAAAAGAAGTTGAAAGAAGTTTTCGCTTTCTGCTTGTCAAAATCAAAAAAATCTGTAACGAATGTGCAGAGTGTCTGTGGCGGGTGAAAGTTGTTTCGCGACATGAGACGAGATTCAAAGGTGGGAGCCCCCCCCCCCCAAAAAAATTCCATTTGATTGGAGATATTTCATTTAATTAAAGGAATGTATTTTTAATTAAAACCCCATAAATATCTTTTTAGGGTGACATGGGATTTGAAGCACAGATTGAAAAGGTTTTCCGTCTCTCAGAGTAAGTTTCGCTGAAGGTTACACACCAGTAATCATCATCATCATCATCAATTGACCAATCAGGGCCAGGTTGTACTATTAAAATCGATATTTCCCCTTTAACACGATTTATTCGGCTTGGATATTTTTCTAAATCCTCTTTTTGTTCAATATGAATTAATATAGTGTTTGTCGAAAAATCTGATGTTTTTTTTGAAAATGCTGTATGTCTTAGATTCCTCCGCAGGGGCGATTCACTGCTATGGGCTCTGGCAGCCTGCTCACTGCTTCTCTCCGCTGATCAGTGACCCCTCTTGGGTTTGGGCCCCCTAACCCTGATATTATCACGGTCAATCCACAAATGCGAGTAACAGGGTACTATTGTCGTCTCTTTAAGGCGGGGGGCTACCTATGCCGACTTTATTGACGCTCTTTGAAAACAAGCGTCCTTTGAATGTGAATGACTGGTCGCACAAAGGCCAGTTCCGTGGATTGCCACTAGGGAATGAGCTCAGCTATAGGTAGCCCCCCGCCTTAAAGGAAAATGGCTTGGATTTCTATACTGGTGTGTAACCTGAAGTTTGTCCGGTCTGCTTCAGTAGTAGACTGGTCCCCTGTCCTCGAAACGCCCCGCTGTACATGTATGATTTGCGGAGCATTACGAGGACAGCGGACCAATCTATTTCAATCGCTTATAGTTCCTTTGCCGCCGTTGTGGCGCCACTGTCTGGCGCACAGGCAAGCGGCTTCCTTCAGTGTGAAAGAAATGGTACGTGTACAGTCTTTGACATAAGTTTATCTCTACCTGATACCTTGAATATTTCAAATAGTACTGGGCCAATAATTTCAACACGGTTTCCATATGAAAGTACATCTTGTTGGTCATATATCTGCATCAAAAGTTCGGAAATTTGGAAATACATGTATCTTTATTATATAATAGCTCATCAAAAAAAACCTTTATTGTGTAATTTTTTGTGACTTTTGTTGCAGCTTTGATAGAGTGGAACCTTCTAAAGACTTTGCGATTTGTTTCATCAAAATCTGTTGAGTCGTTGCTGAGATATTTGAGATTATCAAAATTTCAACAATTTGAAAATTCCTAATTTCAAAATATCAACATTTTGATATTTTGAAAAATATGCAATATTTCTGCCCAAATAACGCAAAAAGTCCCTAAATTTTGTAAATCCATATTGTGAGGTTACCGTTATCTAATGGCATCAAAATTTCCTGAAAAGCACAAAAATCGAAAATTATCAACATTTTGATAATCTCAAATATCTTAGCAACCACACAACATATTTTGATGTAACAAACCCAAAATCCTTAGAAAGTTTCACTCTATCAAAACTGCAAGAAAAATCAAAACTGCAACAAAAATCACAAAAAGTACAGAACAAAAAAAAGATTTTTAGTGTTTTTTCTGATGAGCTATTACATAATTAGGATATTTCCAAATATCCGAAATTTTGATGCAGAAATATGACCAACAAGATATGCTTTCATGTGAAACAAACCGTGTTAAAATTGGTTCAGTAGTATTTGAAAAATTCAAGGTGTCAGGTGGAGATAAACTTATTTCAAAGACTGTACATTTGTAGTCCTGGAAATAAGAGTCATCTTTTTGAAAATTGCACGTTTCATGAGGAGGCAGGTGCTGCCGTCTAGGAATCGAAGTCTGAGGCATTACGTACAGTTGTGCTCGAAAGTTAGTGAACCCCACCACGATACTGTGTTCTAAACATTATTGGGCCGTATTCTAGAAGCTTCCTTAAGTGTAAGGTCGACCTTTAGCTATTGTTTGCAGGGTAGAATACAAAAGATTAAGGTCGACCTTACACTTAAGGAAGCTTCTAGAATACGGCCCATTGTTTTACTAGCATATTCACCCGTGGCGAGCACATTTTGAGGGAGTTACATGTAGTTTGTCTAGAATATTCTGTGGTGGAGGGTCTGTTGCTTTATTGATGAGTTTATTTGGAGAGGGGTAGTTTATTAATTTATTAATCGTTAACCGTCAAATCCATGAGCAGTGAGGAGTTTTGACTTTCTAAACAGCAGCATCACATCTGGTTTATTACACAATCAGCCTTATCTCCAGGCTAATGCCAAGGTGACCCAGATTCATGATAGCTAGGTTCACATGCGTCCCACCGTGTATCTGTTGGTAGTAGGTCACTGCCATTCTTGTAGATGGCAGCGCAGGTCACCACACATCTGATTTTCTCTCTTTTTCATACAAACCAGCACTTCTTTTAAAACCAAAATACCGTAAGGGCAGTCTCCTCATATTGTACTGTACACATAGGCCGCTCTTTGTACGCTTCAAGCCCTAACTAAGGAGAAGATAGGGCAGAGAGTCCGGTCCACCGTAACTGTGTGCAGTCATTACATAGCAAGGTATAACAGATAACAGGTCAACTCAGGTTGATAACAAAATCCAACATGGCTACCGTCCATTATAGTATAGATTGTGAAGTATGGTGAAGCCGTGTAATAAAACATTTAGATTTCTTGATATTTTCATACTACATGTATATCGACATATTGTGGCTGCTTTTAAGCGTGTCGGTCTACAAGTGAAATGAGGTATAATTGGTAATATTTTGAGCTCAGCAAGTTCCGTGCATTTCGTGGTGGGGTTCACTAACTTTCGAGCACAACTGTAGTTATTAGAGAGGTTGCGCACCTTTCCGACTCCGACTCCGACTTCAACTACGAGAATGGACTGCAGTGCGCTGTGGACATCCTTGATAAATACGACTTGATAGACGTTTTCATTTCGTCAAACACCATAAACATGATAAATTGAAGGCAGAAAAATTTGGCCTTACAAATGGCAAATGCCGATAAATGATGAATATTGAAGTCGTGAGCCTAGTCGTTACGACTTGAAACAGACTATGATATTTGCGATTTAGGTGCACCCCCGATTACGAGTCAAAATTATTCTGCCACAATTTTATGGCATTTTACGATTTGCAAACGTCCATCAAATCGTTTTTATCAAGGATGTCCACAGCGGACTGCAATTCGTTCTCGTAGTTGTAGTCGGTGTCGGAGTCAGAAAGGTGCTAATCCTGTCTATTGATGAATTGATAACGAGAAAAAAGGTCAACAATGATCCTCTTGGCGACAGCATAAGCTATTCTGTAAAAAGCACTGATTGTCTGTAAAACCGACTCAAACGGTCGACTGATATTTTGAAGAAACAGTGGGCAAGTCACTTGATAACGGTATCCTGAAGAGGGAGGTTTCTTTGGCCGTAGGCCTTCATCATCAGCAGTGTCTGGGCGTGTGTGCATAAAGGATCTTTTTTAGTAATGTATGAACTCATTTTGCTATTTTCTGGGGTAAAGTCAGTAAAAATCTGATATTTCACCATTTATCTTGAAAGGATGGCGCTGTTGTCTGTGTAATGAAAAGGCTAAAGCGATGGACAGCGTCTGACTCTGTTAAACAGTGACCGCCCTCGTACATCTACATCTACATGTACGTACATGTAAACCTGCACCGCCTCGGCGGCCGTTGTTGTTGTTGAGGCTAGCTGGTGAAACCACCAGTGTTCGGAGAGTCTCTTTTTTCCACTTTCAGGCACCTTCAGAAAGAGATCTCCGCACGGGAAGGCTTCGAGTTCGTCATGGACGAACCTGAGTACACCAACGTCTGTTTCTTCTACATCCCAAAATTCCTTCGCTCACATGAAAGAGGGTTCAGCTTCGACGCCAAATTGAATCAGGTGATGATTAATTGCACCTTAGGGGGGGGGGCACCATTTTGGCCAATTTCAAGGTCAAAATTTGCATCTTCAGGAATGCACTTCCTTGGCATCAGTGAGTGCACATCGAGGCCAGTGCAACCTAGTCTTATCGAGCATGCATATACGTATCGCAAGCCGTCCCTGCCATAAATCGACCATGCTGTAATTATTTACTACCATGCAAGTAAACATTTTCTACCATGCTATACCAGTAAATAATTTGTACCATGGTAGTAAATAATTCTTACCTAGGTAATAACGACGTTGCCTAAAGGTCAAAGGTTACGTCGGCCGTCGCGAGATGCAAAACCTAACGCATACTGTTGGGCTTTAAGCTAAATGAATTCGGCCGCAAATATTTCCAATCCTGATGCAGACTTCTTGTACGAAAACGTTATACCCCAATTTCCTTTGGCACCTTTGGCGGAAACTATCCCATCTACAAAATGGCTTCGGGGTCGGAGATCAAAGCCCTGGCCATTACCATGCACGTAGCCATCTCCAATATTCATAATTTGCTAACTCTGTGCCAAACACGGAAGGACTGGTGTTGTTAAAAATGCCATCAGCAAGTAGCTTCGCTTTTTGCCATCGAGGTCGTGTGCACCTAGAATTCCAAAGTAGCCATACCGAACCGTAAGCGACTGTGATGTCGCGACAGCTTAGATTGGCGAAAGGCGCAATATGTTGAAAATGAAGTTAAAAGTTACTACATGTACTTGGACAGAAGTAAATGGAACTTTCCGACAAAGATGGTGGCCTGCATGTACGAAAATATAGTTCTCCCACATGACGTCGTGTATGGGTAGTTATAACCGCAAATAATGACGTTACAAAATAAAGACGTTGTTGTAGTCATTCGTAGCTAAGAAAGAGGTAAGGTGGCGCTGTATCATTCGTAACACTTCAGGTGTTTTCGTCATTCTTCGTGTGGACCACTGCAGCGCCACCTTACGTCTTTCTTAGCTACGACTAGAGATGACCACAACGACGAGGAAATATGTCTACAACAACGTCTTTATTTTACAACGTCTTTATTTGCGGTTATAACCGCCCATAGTCGTGGCCATTCATTGTCCAACCATGATGTAAAACCACCAAATGCATCCTCTCAGACAGTTATTTTACCTAAATTTTTGTGCCCGTGAACTGCTTGACCAGCTTAGTTTTGGTGTTTTAGTACATTTCTAAATCGGTGGTAAGACTATGATTTTCAAGGTGTAAAAATTAGCTTTAGATCGGTTTGTTATTCACTGTGCTCATTCTGAGCAGCGTGATGAGGGCGTATGAAGCCAGTGGTACAAGTGGAGCAAACCGAAAACACGGGAAGCCATACACTACAGGCCAAAAGTTTGGGGCCGACCACTGACTATTTTAGAAAAAAATATCTATATGTGGTTTGTTTTACAATTTGTTGTGTAGGAAGGGACAAAAGGATTTTCATAAGATGCAATAATGAGTTATTCAAAGGAATTTCAAATCAAATGAACATTTAAAGCCATTTCTGGCTCACACTTTGCTTTCATTAAATTAGCTCCTTCGGACTTAATAACTGATACACATACATACTTATTATAGGCTTCTGCTCCTGTTGTTTTTTAAATCAGGTTCCTGCGAATGACCCCAGATGATTTAAAGCATTCAACAAATTCTTTTTAATTTTTACAAATTTCCCCTGAATTGGCCGATCAAGCTTATCCCATTACAGTAAGTCGAATTCCAGAGGTTTAAGCAAATTTATGAAAATTTATGAAATTTATGAAGTTACATTTATGAAATACCTTTATTCCTTAATATACAATACATTGAAAAACAAACTCTTTTGGATGATTTTTTAAAAAATCTGTGGGTAGCCCCAAACTTTTGCCCTGTACATGTAGTTTACCTCATGGCTAGCGAGATTGATTTCCATCATCTTTCCCCTCTTCATTAGGATCTTCTTGCAAAATGTAACTCAATGCACGCCGACTACCTCTTCCAACAAGATAAACACTACGACACCAGTTACGACACCGGGGACAAAGCCATCCAATGCGGCCGCCGGAACGACGTCTTCAAACTCTGGCTGATGTGGAGAGCTAAGGTAGGGATCCATACTCTACGCAGGGATACTTGGACGAAAATTTTAACACTGCCATTGACGCTAGATCGCCATCTTGAAAATCTTGACGTCATCGTCGGTGGGCTGGTCTATCACGTGATGCGAACTTCTTTTTCAAAATGGTATTATTTGCATAAAACAGTATTCATCTTGTCGAAAATGAAACAGAATAACTTTATTATTACTTTATATCTACTCCACAGATTTTGTATCACTCTATACCTTTGTACACCTATCTTCAACGATCTATATTGTAAGCGTAGAAAACGACGTGATGGGCAACCGCTTTACAAATAGAATAATTTCTACTGTTCGCTCCGCGCGCGCACTACTTTTCAATGTTTTAAACGTTAGAGTTAGGTTCTCATCATGCCAGCCGATCGGTGTAATGAGCACATTGAAATGCCCATGAGGAGGCTGCCTGTAGCCTTGGAAAATTTAAAGGACCCTACAGTGTAGGGTCCCTTTAAATTTTCCAAATCGAAGTACTGGATAGACTTACTGAATTATGTACATAGTACCGACTAGATTACAGATCCGAAGTCACTTTTTCCCCGACACGTTCATCTCTAAGATGTTACGGATGATAGCGAAGACGAAGATATGTGTGTTATTGACATACCCTGACAAAATTTTACACGCATCACGCTCTCCGACAACTGATGGGGAGATCACACGAGATCTCGCTTGACTTCGTGATTCGTGTATATATCACTAATTCACAGACGTCGATTCGTACCATCATGATCTGGTTACTTGATTTTCATGAAGAACCAACCAAAATTTTTAAAAAAGGAACGCGCATGACAGCAACAGACAGACAAACCAGGGAGCTAGATTTTTGTTTGTTCCATGGAAAAGCTAATATTATGCGAAGTAAAAAAATTAAACGAAATCGCAGTTAAAGGTCACAGAGGCCTAGCATTGCCGGGGTCCAGCTTCTCCTGTTGGTGATAATTGCATTCCTGACCACACCAGCATGCTTCGAATCGAAGTGCTGACACTGATGCTTTTGATATGATAATGTTGAAGGAGCTAGATCCCTGTGGCGAAGGCAGGTCTCTGTGACTTTACAACTGCGACTGTGATGTTATTTTCCTAGAAAACCGTAACACAGTTTATCAGTATAGTCAGTATTTTAAAAAGGAGCATAGTATTGGATCTCAAATGCGTTATTTGACTGCCGACGTAGAGAGAGCCACCTACATGTAGCTGCAGTAAGACGAACTACAAAAACGCATTACAAAATGTACGTAGTAAATTGGGTCAATTCGCCGACAACGTAGGCCTAGTTAGTCCCTGGGTTGGAGAGTGGCGCGGTGGCGCCGGCTGTCGAGAAAAAGTGGCAATACCGTGGTCCGCTAACAAGTGATTGTGTATATGGTATAAGCTTCTCCCTTGCAAAAGGAGAAAAAAACATTGTTAGGGATTCGTGTCCCACTTCTCTTCCCAAAAGTCGGTTTATACCCATCATAAAGTGTATTTTCCAGGCGGCCTGGGGCGGCGGAGCGCTGCTTTCCCGGAAACGTCGTCATCTTCTTGACGGCGTCCACAGGTAAGTCAAAATCGTCCCTCGTTTCCCCATCCACGGAAATACTTGCATCACAACTTCTTTTAAGTTTGTAAGTCTGTAGCCTCGTCAATTTCATGCAACAAGGCAATGGGGAACCCGCCCTGCGGTTTATCCCGACAGGTCGGCGCTGCGAGCGATTGTACCGAAACGACGTAATTGAAATAACGTTAGAAAAAAGAGACTTCGGTCACATCGCTCGCAGCGCCACGTTGTGACGTTAGTTTGCGGGTTCCCCATTAGCGACGTTCAATATCGGTGTTGACGGGTAACGTACCCAAATTTTCATAATTCCAGAGCCGACTCCGTGACCTGGAACCCGCACAAGATGATGGGGACCATCCTGCAGTGTTCTGCAGTCTTACTCAAGGAAAAGGTAATGCCACACCCTGCTATTCTATATTGACCCTTTCGATAAAGATGGCTGCCTGTGTAATCAGTGTTTAAACACTATTTAAAGCGCACCATTGGTACGCATTAGGTTGTCTACGTGGCGCTCGACGTAACATTTGACCGTTAGGCAACCTTGTTTATGCACAACAAGACTGTTCAAATCTATATACATGTATTTGAATGAGGTAAGTTACCAATTAGGCATTGAGACTGTTGCCACACATAAAAGAATGGGTTGAAGCATGGTACCGTACTTGATGAAGGGTTAATCACGCTATGACAGCACGTTGAACTTCTCAAGTGATGGAAAGGATGACGGCCATTTTTGTCAGCTAGGTTTCGACAGAGTATCAGTCTAGCCTAGGTGATACCACTGGCTTTGTATGAGTTGGACAGGACACCAGTCTTATCACGTTGGTTCCCGATTCCGCCGCCAGGGGAGAGATACTGAGGCATACCTCATGCATACAGTGGCACTTTAAAGCCCAACAGTATGCATTTTTTTCAATCTGAGTGATGAAAAACAGNAAAAATGGCCGCCATACTTTCATCACTTGAGAAGTTCAACGAACTGTTATAGCGTGACTAACCCTTCATCAGGTAAGGTAACATGCTTCAACTCATTCTTTTATATGTAGCAACACTCCCAATACCTAAATTGGTAACTTCGATCATTCAAATAGATAGATTTGAACAGTCTTATCGAGCTTGCATACGACGTTGCCTAAAGGTCAAAGGTTACGTCGGTCGTCGCGAGACACAAAACCTGACGCATACTGTTGGACTTTAAGCTAAACACGTCAAATGAATTCGGCCGCAGCTATTTCCAATCCTGATGCAGACTTCTTGTACGGAGACGTTATACCCCAATTTCCTTTGGCACCTTTGGCGGAAACTATCCCATCTACAAAATGGCTTCGGGGTCGGAGATCAAAGCCCTGGCCATTACCATGCACGTAGCCATCTCCAATATTCATAATTTGCTAACTCTGTGCCAAACACGGAAGAATTGGCGCTGTTAAAAATGCCATCAGCAAGTAGCTTCGCTTTTTGCCTTCGAGGTCGTGTGCACCTAGAATTCCAAAGTAGCCTTACAGAACCGTAACCGACTGTGATATCGCGACAGCTTAGATTGGCGAAAGGCGCAACGATAAAGATGAAGTTAAACGTTTACCGAAAACTTACTCCCTGAGCCGGTTACTTCGGGAAGTACCCAGCATGCAGAGCATGATGTCACTTCCGAACGTAGATGCACACAGCCCTCGCATAAGTCAGTGTGTACATCGGCGTGCAAAAGAAATCGAACGAGCTGTCGTGTTATGCAGGGTTCATTGGCACACGGATTTTGTCCGACTCAGGTCCGTAAAAAATTGATCATATTGACTTTTGCGTTGTCCTATCCGCAAAAATAGGGGCAAACGGACTGAAAACGGACCGGATCCGTGCGCCAGTGACAGGAGTAATGTTTCATGGCGGACAATCAGCCAATCAGAGCGCATCCGCCAACACACTTTACTCGTGTCTAACACGACAGCGTTCTTTTATTGGCCTCCAATGCGCTAGTGCCTGGCCGGTGGAAGTAATCTAACACGCTAATTACTACATGGGCAGAAGTAAATGGAACTTTCCACAAACATGGTGGCCTACGACAATGTAGTTCTCCCACATGACGTCGTGGCCATTCATAGTCCAACCATAGTGATATAACACGACCAAACGCATCCTATCAGACAATTATTTTTTACCTAAACTTTTGTGCCCATGGACTGCTTAATTGACCAGCTTAGTTTTGGTGTTTTGGTACATTTCTAAGACAATGGCCCGTATTTTAGAATGCTCCTCAACGTAAAGGAGTTCCTCAAGGCTATTGTTCTCAAAAAAGAAAACTTGAAATCGGACGAGTTTTCAAAAATTGTCAAAAAAGTGATTTTATAAAATGTCATTTTTTTAATTAATTAAATTGATTTCTGGCAAAACACCATGGTTCTATGTCCAACATGTTGCTACAGATTGGGTGCAAATACCATTGCTGTAGCTCCAATGGTTTTTGAGATATTTAGGATAACTTGCTGTCCTTTTATTTTCCTACAAGAGTGTACAACTAGAGCAAACACAAAATACGGAACGCCGTAACTCTGGGCTAGCGAGATTGATTTCCATCTCCTTTCTCCTCTTCATTAGGATCTTCTTGCAAAATGTAACTCAATGCACGCCGACTACCTCTTCCAACAAGATAAACACTACGACACCAGTTACGACACCGGTGACAAAGCCATCCAATGCGGCCGCCGGAACGACGTCTTCAAACTCTGGCTGATGTGGAGAGCTAAGGTAGGATCCTTCTTCAGATTACAACTAACCTGCAGTAAAGGCCCGTTTCCACTACGGCGGGATCCGCCGCGGCTTGCGGTGAGCGGAGGGGTTTTCGCAGGTATTGGGATAATCAACGACAGGGCATGTATTTTTTACCATCGAATGATTATCCAAAACACTGTGAAAATCGCACCGCTCGCCGCAAAGCACGGCGGAATGCGCTGTAGTGGAAACGGAGCTTTAGAAATCATGCGAAGTTTTCGTCAATAGTCATCATCAGCCCATCATGGCCTATATACCACGTGTCTGTACTACCTCATACTTCGTACGCACAAACACATGGAGAACTTCGCCGGGATTTGTGTTTCTCTCGCACCTCGAGTTGCCGTGCACCAATCAGAACACTCGTTCGCCAACCTCGCTGCCAGGTCGGCAGAAAGCCAGTTTAACCAACCGCTGTTGTGGTTGGAAAGTATTAGGGACGAGGATGGTACAGCCATTCTATCAATTGCGATTTACCCACAACTCGCATGAACTATGCTGTTGAATAAAAATAGCGAACATTTTCTAAAACAGAGAAGGTAGGTTTTCAGAAACACTGGCGTGATACTTAGAAATGTCCAGATTTATTGCAAATGTTAACGATCTACGATGAAAAACAATTATTATAAAACTAACAGTGGGAGTCACTCCACAAACAGGAACATCCGGTTGGAAACCGCTTACCACAGCGAAGTTCGTCAAGGGTTTGTGCAACCGTAGTCGTAGGGCGGAGCGATGTCACAACCCTTGGTAGTCAAGATGTGATGAGCCTGGCTTTAAATCGTCAAAAGACGGCAGCAATGTTCTAGGGGACCAATTCAATATAAAATTCTCCTGATTGGTGCTACATGTATGCTTTGAGTTTGGACGTAGTGCCTATTCGTCAACTGACTGACTAATTTCTGTGCCTGTCACTATTACCTCTTAAAGGGGACATGTTCCTTCCCTATCCTGCGCTAAGCATCCCCGCGTTAAGGGAGCCCTCTATTGACAATGTTGTTAAACTACTGCTTATCAACCTAGCCCCATCTCTCGTTCCTAGGAATGCATCGAATGCATTGTATTCATTGCTGTCATACATTCTCCAACACTGGGGCGAAAGGAAAAACTACGCTATTGCAAAACGATTCAATCACAACCGGTGGCGCTGGCTGTCGACAAAAAGTGGCAATATCGTGGCCTCTTAAACGTGATTTTACAGTAAATCATCCGTCTGGCCATATGACTTCTTGAACGTGCTGTAAGTGGCTGTTCGGCGCGTCGTAATTTTTTCCTTGGCGAGCCATTCAGTGTCGAGGAGAGCTTGGTCCACAAGAAGTAGGAGCCAGGGGCGGGAGCGTGATTATAACGACGTTTAATTGGCACCCTGATAGAACCCCTTTCTTCTGCTTAAGGTCTTGCGATACATATGCGAAAATTTTGGGATCCTGGAAATCAATGCTGCATAAGTCGACGGCGGCGGGAAATATCGTAATATTCTTGCCTTTCTATGATGAATCTACCCCTTACCTGTCGATAATTTATGTAAAAAGCAACATGATAGTAAGTACAGTACACTAATTAACGAAGGTTAATTACTACCCTATATTTTTTCACTAGATTTGACGCCATTTGCATCATATTAGGACTGAGAGGCCAACTTTTGGACACATGGTGTATCAAAGTTGCCCCGATAGCTGCACAGAGGGATTTCTCAAAATTCATCCTCTGTTAGCTTTAATTGGCTAATTAGTCGCCCAAAATGGTGCAAAAATGATTTTTTGCAATATCTTGGCGGAAAATTATTTATTTCAAAAATCCCTCTGTACAGCCCTCCGTGCTGATGAAAGGTATCCGATGCAAAAAGAATTTTCGAAATATCTCGCAAGGTGTAGAAATGAGAGCAGTTTTAGTGAAGACACCCTCTGACAATACATGACATGAGTAGTATTCATATGTAAATAACCCACGTTGGGCAGCTCCTGACCTCTTCTGATTATAAGCTATTGAAAAATTTATTGAAGCTCGGGGAACCTCTTCGCTCAATACGTTTTTGAATCCATGTAGGTTTTCTGCATGCAGTGAGGTAAGAAATGTCATTGAATAAATTCAGGAACAACCTATAATCCGGGAAACCGCAGACCTGACGACATGCGGGTTGTTATATTCATCGAACCGTACTAACCACAAAGTCGCCGAGTCGCTGACATTTGGGCGTGAAAGCATATGTATCGCAAGACCTACTAGCACGGACCCATTTACCTGGCCGGTCGTAGTTGGCGCAGTAAAGGGAGGTTTAGAGATCAAACGATAAACGTAAACCTTAGCGAGAACGTTATTTTTGTACCAAAAATGCAATATAAAATCTGGTTAATGTGTAGTATGAAAAATAACGTTGTCGTAAAGTTTTCGTTTATCCTTTGATTTCTTAACCTCCTTAATAATGCGTCACGTTGGTTTTTTACATCAATAATTTGATCTCATACATGAGTTACCATAAAGCCATGTTTTCACTACAGCGGATTCCGCTGAGGTTTGCGGCGAGCAGTGTGGTTTTCGCAGGGTTTTGGATATTAATCGTTCGATACATGGCCTGTTGATTATCCCAATGCCTGTGAAAACCGCACCGCTCACCGCAAGCCGCGGCGGAATCCGCTATAGTGGAAACGGACCTTAATACCTTCGAGAAATTGTCGACAACGTTACATGTGTTTAATGGTGAGCTTTTACAGATTAAACACTCCGATAAACACTAACACCAATACCGATGTAATATTTTTGTTG